>JAIUZE010068069.1:0-12241 GCA_022085475.1 Heliosperma pusillum | reverse complement strand
GGAATCACATTTTCCGATTCGACATGCGATAAAGCGTTTCGCATCCAAGACTCGGTCGTACAAAGAAAACGCCGAGTACCCCAAATTCGGTAGATCAATTCACGAAAGAGGCGGAAAAGAGCTCACGCCTCATAACAAGCGGTACGCTACATGCAAATAACACCACCTCGCAAGTACACAACATTTGACGGCCGGGTCGATCAACGCATAGCGTTCAACTACCAACAACGTCGTCATATGCCCACTAACACATGCATTTAAGCAGTAGGATACCTCTCCGTTCCGACATTCCAGCCTTACGAACGGGAAGGTAGCCAAGGGAATGAGAATACAAAGCACAAGACCAAATCGTGCTCAAACCGTATCATTTGTAAAACCAACTCAAAGTGGGACATACCAAAAACCGTCACAAAACATGAGAATAGGAAATCATATAAGTTTAAATATGATAAACATGAGTCAATACATGATACATAAGCATTAGAACAAGTTTATGAAGCATAATGAATAAAAACATAGATCACCTCTCCAAAACAACGTTGTTTGGAACCAACGAAAACAAGGGTCCACTTCAAATGGTCATAACTAGAGTTCTAAAATATGGGGAATCAGAACTTTAAGTCGAGGGGGTGATAGCTCAACCTACGGTTCCAACGAGATGTCACACGCCCAAAACAAGCAAGTAACGAAGGAGATATGATCATTTTACGAAAAGGGGTCAGTGCAGGAAAAATTCTGTTGGCAGCGTATGACGCGGCCTGCGTCCTATGACGCAGCCTGCGTCCTACGACGCAGCCTGCGTCCCCCAACGCAGCGTGCGTCCTTCACGGGATTCAAGGACGATCAAAAATCAACATGTTATCAACAACATAATCCTCATTTATCATTACAAATCATCAATTCTCATATCAATTAACAACTAACAACATCCATCAACAACAATACAAGTCATAAGCATACTAACCATAATCTAAATACGGTTTCTATCCTAGAAATCACATAAAACACGTAAATGATATGGAGTAACCCTTCACCGTTACCTTTATACGTCTTTACTAATCGTCAAGCTCCTCTTCAATTAGAAAATAGTCTTTGTCGGGATCTTGGAGGTCACCACCTACAAATAGATCATAAAAGATGAATAAAATTCATCTTGAGAAAGACGGAAAGATTGAAAAGCGAGAAAGACGATGATTTTAATATCAATACGGATAGAGGAAAGTAAGAGGAGAAGAATGAGACGAACTTACGTGAATTCTAGCAAGTAACGAATGAGCTACGATGATTTTAAGATCGAAAAAGCTATGGAGGCAAGGGTTTTGATCTTTTCTTAAGGAAGAAGAAAGTTGTGTTTGTGAGAATGAATATTAGGTTAAGGGAGGTAGTGTGAGTTGTGTAGGATAAAAGTCAACAAAAAGTCAAACTCGCCTTAAGACGGGATTTTCATGGAATCTCACGGAAATTCCAAATACGAACTCGGAAATTCTAAATTCGACTCGAAACTTTAAATTCCAAATTAAAACTTAAATTTGCTGAAACGATTCCGTAAAATATTTCTACTAGAAAAATAGGGTACATTTCCGGGTGTTACACGACCCCTTCCCCACGAAACCCTAATGCTATATATAGGATGCTCCAGCCACTCTTCCGAGGACATCTCTCACAACATCTCACAACAACAATCCTCTTTGTACATCTCTTCTCCTTCTCTTTAGTTTAGAAATTCTAGTTTAGATCATTCTTTTCCTTTTTTCATCTTTAGTTCTTAGTTTATTTATGTCCTTTTTACATCAAAACTTTAGCTTAGATCAATAAGAATTTCAATCTTTGTAATCTACTTTGTTGGGTACAAGTGTTGTAATTCAAGGAACGATTATTCTATGCAAGGGATTTCTATTATTGTTATCGCTTCCGTTGTTGATCGTCACCTAGGTATTCCTAATTTATCTCTTGTTTTAAGTCCTTATTGTTTTCTATTTGATTGTTATTTTCCATACATATTATCTTAGATTCATTTTTGTGTTGTTATAATCGTAATTTCATTTCTTAGATTATCAATTAGCGTCGTTATTATCGCCACATAGAGTCTTAAAATATTGTCAAAACCAACTAAACATGTCTATCCTAGTTTTCATTATCACCATCATCTTAGATATAAACATTATCATGAGTGAGTAGTCACCTTTCTAGGGTGTAGGGTAGCCATGTTAGATTGATTAAAAGATGATAATTGGATAAAAGAAATTGTGCCTTTAAAACATTGTGTCTATGCATGTTTGGATTATAACGATAGTTGACGATTCCTGATCAAAATCATTGACTAGCATGGAGTTCTTTTCCAAGGTAGAGATACGTGAATTGAATAGACAAAGCATGACATGGTGGATTAAGACCTAGTACATTGCCTAATAGCCTGCTAGACCATCTGATCTATGATTGTAATGAACACATCATTCTTACAAACTCACAATGAATTATTTGCATGTCCAAAATCCAATTTCTTCAATATGTCAATCTACATGTGTGAACCTACTTCCCTAGATGCTTTTCATTATTGTTAATTCATCATTTGCTTTATTGCTTTCATTTTCAATTGCTTTTATTTTGTTTTCATTTATGCTTTTTGTTAGTTTAGACATCATAATCCCAAAACCCAGAAACACGTTAGATAAAACCCAATTGCGAGACATTCCACATTCTATAGGAAACACCATCTCCTTGAGGATCGACCCCTATTTCCCTAATTACATTAATTTGTTATTAGCCTAGTCTGGATAATTTATTTTTGTATCGGGCTTGCGACAAGCACGATAAGATTTATATCGCCGTCCTACCTGAGGAAATTAGTCTACATATACGAAATGTATTGAATCCTGTATGCGTTCAGGGCAATTTTTTATCCCGTGGATGCCTTTTTATCATACTTGCATGTACACGGTGCTAGTGCGTGTCATTTACCGTGAGAGATGTCGTCAACGTATTGTACGTTTGAATGGATGGTTATATGATTGATTATTTGTGATCATTGGATGACTTGGCATGGTTTGTTTGTCGAGTCCCAATTTTATCAAACTTATGCCGCTGACGGTGAGATGCAAGCCCTAGTGAGTGTATGGTTGCCTAAGAGTGTCATCCCCGAGTCTTTCTATAATATGATTGTTACGTCTTTGTACTTCATGTATCGATATTCTTATATATTGAATTGCCTATTTATCCTTCTCGTATTTCACATGTATATCTATATATGCATGCTTCTACTTTTGTATTTCCGTTTATGTACATTTAATGTGATATGGCTGGGAGAACCCGGAGTTACTCCCCACTGACTGTGGCGTTCATGTTTTTCATGGATGAATAGTTTGCTTGTTTTAATGGCTTTTTGCTTGTGGTATTTTGGTTTCGGGTGTGAGCTAGCGGGCGTTGGCCTGGATGAATCACCTCTAGACGTTGTTTAGCTAGTTTGCTAATCACTTTGATATTTAATAACATTTTGAGAGACTTCGTCTCTTTGTAGTATATTCTACTTTGGTTTGTAATTATTTGACATTCCTCGTATTTTATCTTAGCATGTAAAAAGTTTTAAAAACACCGTATTTTCCGCTGTATAAATCACATGCTTGTTATGTTTTATTTCCGCATTCGCGAGGGTTGTCACACCTAATGTACAAAATGGGCTTATTAAAAAAAACATGTTTTTGAGTTTTTTGAAATAAAAATGAAAATAACATATTTTTTGATTTTTGAATAAGGAAAAAGAAATTAACATGTTTTTGGCTTTTTAAATATTTGAAAGATAAAAAATATATTTTTGGAGTTTTAAATAGTAAGAAAAATCAATAATATATACAATGCATATGTGTGGTACACGGCCTGACAAGGAACCATAGGATGAAACCGAGGGACAAGCGTAGTGATACGCATTTGTGGAGTTGCCACCAATTTTTATGGGAAATTGGAATCGTTAAAATACTTTTTGCCATGTCAAGACATAAAGTAATGAAATTAAGACTAAGAAATCGTTACCTTTAGCATTCTATGTCTAGAATGACTCTCGTGGATGCCAATGAACATGGATGTTCACAGAGATCTGGAGTAAGGGGTGATGGTACGTATTATGAAGCTCTTTAATCGAACACCTAATCCCGCCCGCCTCGATAGCGGCCTCTACTAATGATTAGGGAAATCGTTTGTATGTGATATGTTATCGATTGTACGCATGCAATGCAACATCCACGTTTTAATCTTAACATGTGAATTAGACTATGTCGGTGAACATGTAATTTAGCATTCAATTATGTCGAAATTGAAATTTAGGATGAATTACATATGAAAGAAAGGTAGAAAATCATACAGTACAATGATTAAATAGAATTATAATTGGTTACATGATCTATGTCAAAAACATACTCAAAACAGATATTTGAAAGAAGAGAATTTAATTACAAAATCTAATGACGGATTCGCAGCGATACTAGAGTTAATAATTGATTAAATATATAACTAAAGCTACATCGAAACGATTACTGTAGTTCAGAGACAGAAACCAGCCTAGAACACGCGCAACAGCAGGTGCGTCCTTTGGAAGAGGCGCGTCACCTGTTGCGCCTGTTCTTGAGTTGGGCTCTGTCTTTGAAGCCAGAATTGCAATCAGTTAATGTTCGTTGGTATTTGCGATTGATTATCGATCTATGACTCGAGTGGAAGTGGTTTAACAAATTAAATTACAAGACTAAAACGCACTGATATTGACTAATAGAGATCTAAGCCAAGAACAAGACGATTTACGAAAGATTAATACGATTTATGAACAAATAAAATAAGAAAAGGAAAACAAAGACGTAGAAACCAGAGGAAGAAGAAGAAGAGCAGGAGCAGGCAACCTTTGGAAGAGGCGCAGCAGATGCTGCGACTCTTTGAAGAGGCGCATATGTTTCTGCGTTTCTTCTCGACGTCTGATGACTACTTCAAAGGTTTTATGAAAAGGGTTTTACTTTGAAATCGGTTTTGAACTTATTTCTGACGTGAATCATACATGAATAATATGAAAATAAATACAAAATACAAGACGGGATTAACACCCTCACACTTACATATTGAGGAAACGAGATTAACTAAGTTGCGTTTTAGCGACAGCTCGACTCGAATGTATGCAGAAAGTGCCCTTGTTAAAGGACTAAGATTGATTAAGTTGATTAGTTGTGTAATGGTTAAATTGGTCAGTCAAATGCAAACGTGATGGGTACCCAGAAAGATTTGAGCTTACGTGGTCGATTGATCAAGCCCGTAGATGTCGATCGCTTAGAGCAAGGTCTAGAATGCAAAGAGAGAAGAGAAGGGGTGGAACACTGACGTGCCTTAAAAGTGAGAACGGACCTCTCCTTTTATAGTAGAAAATGTGAAAAGTTCAAGAACAACTCAAACTTTGGGAAGAACAGGCCGGGGAAGAGAAGCAGCACCTGCTGCGTCGTTTCCCTAAAGGTTTCCTGCTAAAGAAAGAAGATTTCCACGTTTCTATTGCGGAATTGTGGTTGATCTATACTTCCATTTTAAAAAGATACGAGATAATTTTATTAAAAAGATAGAATATGAAATATATAATAATATAATCAGAATATTATAGAGCGTTCCGACTCGGAGTTTTAAAATGGTTTATAAAAAATGAAGCGATTTTCGATCCGGACTCCAAATGAACTCTAATGACTGTCAAAACGACCGTACCGGCGCGTAGATGATAACCAAGGGGTTGATACAAGTATTTGAGCTATCACTTGACGATAAACTTACGAACTGTCATAAATCGTTTTGCGTACCAAACATGCGGCCCAATCATCACTAGGTGGTTGGCGGAAGGTATAGAAATGAGGTATCTACAGAGCCCCCACATTGACTGAGGCTTGTACAAGGTAAAAGTCGAAGTATAGCCACCAGGTCAATCGAAGATTACAACCTGACGACTATGGTGACGCGAGGCAGTTCAAGGCGTTTGAACCAAGGACTTGTCATCATGAACATTTTAAAGTCTGTCGAGCATCAGGGAGGGTCGTTTAAAGTACGATAGATTACGTATAAAAGCTCGCCAGCCATAAGAAGGACTCATACCTGAGGCAGCCTTTTATGAGGAACTAAGGTTGCGATGTGAGGCTCGCCAGCCGTCATGTGCGAGGTCCGATACGAGGCTCGCCAGCCGTTATATGTGAGAATCTGCATGTCTCTGTCCTCAGGCGAACTCTCGTTAGGGAAACATATACTGAAAGGAATTTGCGAAACTTGATATAAGAAAGACTCTGTCAGGATCGAATCATCATGGGGAATTTGCTCGGTTGTGGCGAACAAAATTTTGGAGGTAAAAAATACCCTGCTGAGATGATAACGTCATGCGACGGTTTTGAAGCTCGTCAACATACCGGTCTCGAAAAAGAATCGAGCTGGTGAAATAAAATGTCAGAGAAGAGGCGCAAAAGATTTGGGCCCACAAGTAACTAACTTGTAACGAATTTTCAAATTGAAGAGAAAACGTGTAGGGGAATAGGCGCAGCAAGAGCTGCGACCTTTGGAAGAGGCGCAGTGATCGCTGCGTCCTTTCCTGAGATCTCCCCTGTCTAATTAAAATCGCGACAGACAGATTCTTTCTATTCATTTCCAAAACAGAAATCTCGAATAAACCTCTCAAAAATCCAACCAAAACTCGTCGAATATTGATCAATTTAAGCCACAAAGCATGACTAATCGAGGTATGCGTCCTATTTTTGGATTTAAACTACTAATTTTGATTGAATTCAAATTGAAATTAGGGATTCCTTCTACTTTAATGTCGAAAAATGGGGATTAGCACCCATTTAAGCTTGTATGGTATAAATGGACACTGGAAATGAACAGTAGGCATCATTAGCACCCATTTTGAGTAAATGTGACGGTCACTCTGGTGAACCGAAAATCGCTTTGAAAAGGCCCTTAGGCTTGACCATTTTGGATGAAATTTGATGTTTTGGAACCCTTGTGTGATGGGTTAACTTTTTGTGATGCCGTATTTTTTATTTGCGACAACTTATGCAGGACACGTTTTCTATGGCATAACTGCCATTATAGAGAAATGATGCTGAATTTTTGATTCAAACCCATGACTAAGCTTTGAATAGACTTGACTTGACCCAACCCTACATGTGTAGTTGGATTTCCGAGGGAAATGGCTAAGGATGACCGGAAAACTTTGTTTAAAGCTTGAAACGACATGAAAAATTGCTTGAAATTGTTTGAAATGATTAAAAAAATGCTGGACATTGCTTGAAAATGCTTGGGATTGTTTGAAACTGGTTTGGATTTGCAGGTGATATTCCTTCTACGTCAGGGAGAGCCCCTATGGACATAGACCTTGGCCTTCTTCTTCCTGCGTGGGATAAGACATACCAGAGGTGCGTGAGGAGGCTGATGATGAGCTCCCGAGAAGGACCACCGCAGGATGAGGTGGACGCCAGCTAGTGGGCGCACCTGAGTGGGCCGTGAAATGGGATGGCAGACATCTCATTTGGGCACCACTTGTCTTACCGTACGACGCGGAGTATGGTAAGCTCTTGTTCGTCATCTTCCATATTGTCGTTCCTTTTGCGTTTTAACACTAAATGATTTTCTTGACTTGAATTGCAGGACACCACAAACATGAGGTCCTTTACCGGCTACATGACCATAATGGAGGCTTACGGAGCCTTCGGAGAGGTGGTCTAAGCTTGGAGGACGATCAAGGCGATGACGATTTGGGCTAACCTTTGCCTGATTCGAGCCTTTCTTGATCAGTATTGCGACACGACTTCGACTTTCCATATACCTTTTGGAGAGGTCGGAATCACCTTGGAGGACTACAAAATGATTTTTCGTCTGCCGTGTGGGGAGGGGACGTTGGAGTGGTCGTCGACAGCCATGAGGGTCGACTTGGAGGAGGCGAGGTAGCTGATCCGTTCAAATCTGCCGTTAGGGGCGGCTGCTCTTTCTGGGTTGGAGCCGAGCTCTTACGTTAGAGACTACTTTGCGGTTAAGACTCCGTCGAGAGTGAGGATATGTGGGGAGATGGTGTCTCCCCCTTCCTGTACAGCTGAGCAGAGGGCTCGCCTCTGGCTATGGTGGTTCTTGTCTTCGATATACCTCGGAGACAAGGGGGAGAGTCTGTCGATAAAAATTCTTCCTTTTCTTTATGACTTGAGTAGCCTGGGTCGGTAGGACTGGGTTACTCCTGGCTTTGCAGTCCTCACTCGCTATATAAGGGCCATGGTTAAACCAGAGCTGATGGAGAAAGGGACTTCTCCTGCTACTGTTGGTCCCGGGCTCTTGTTGGAGGTACAATCCTTCCTTTTTGTATGAGATGAGTAACTCATCTTTCATTTGATCGAAAAATTGAACGATTATTGTTTTGTTTGCAGGCGTGGGTGTACTCTTACTTTCCGGGCTTCACGCCCAACAGGACGCAGCCTGAGCCGCGATCGTACCCAGTTGTGAGGGACTGGGTGGTGTGTCGTAAGAAGAGCCAACGTTCTTCTTATGATTTTTGTAGGAGGGGCGTGAATGCTCTGCAGTACATATCCCAGAAGTTTGCCTGATGTTACTCCGAATCCACACTTCTGAGGATTGAGTCTCATGTTGTACTTGCGCAATCTGAGGAAGAATTTGCGAAGGTTGTTGATGTGCCCCTTTCTGTCATTGGACTTGACGATCATATCATCTACATACACCTCTACTTCCTTATTCATCATGCCATGTAATAGCGTAGTCGCGGTACGTTGATATGTAGCTCCGACATTAATTAGCCTGAAGGGCATAACCGTGTAACAATATGTGCCCCACTGAGTGAGGAAGGCTGTCTTGTTCATATCTTCCTTGGCCATTTTGATCTGATTATACCCGACATATCCATCCATGAAGGATAATAGTGCGTGATCTGCTGTGTTATCTACCAATATGTCGATATGTGGTAAAGGGAAGTCATCTTTAGGACTTGCTTTGTTTAAGTCTCTGAAATCAAGACAAACCCGGATTCGCCCATCCTTTTTGTGTATGGGGACTATATTAGCCACCCAGTCAGAGCACTCGGAAACTTTGAGGAATCCAACTTTGAATTGCTTATCGACTTCTTCTTTGATCTTAAGAGCCCATTCAGTCCTCATTCGACGGAGCTTATGATTTACAGGTTTGAAACATTGTTTGATTGGTATTCAATGTTCTGCGATATCTGTGTTGATCCCTGGCATGTCTTTGTAAGACCAAGCAAAAACGTCTTAGAACTCGTGTAGGAGGTCGATGAATCTGGTCCTTTCAGTCGGATTTAGGGTTGTCCCTATCCTAAGTTCTCGGGGCTCTACTTCGGTGCCTACGTCAATGCGTTCAGTATTCTTTATATCTGGTGCCCCTTCCCCTCTTGTAATACTTCTTTGATTATGTAGGGAGGTAATTTTAATTGAGTATGGGTCAGGATCATCCTCATTATCATCGTAAACAGAATTGCATTCAGAAAAACACAAGGAGTAAGCAGAATCCGATTTATTCATATTAAATTTTGAAAATAGTTGAAACAAAGAAGCCATCTGTTCAGTAGTAAGTGGCGGTAAAGGAACAGTTGTTGGGACATTCCCCAAACTGCTAGACTCCGACTCTGACTCGAATTCATTGTCTCCTAGTTCTCCATTGAACATCTATCCCTCTCCCGTAGTGACCTTGAAGAGCTTCCCTTGGTTGTTGGTCCTCTTGGTCATTTTCTCCATCCGTTCGGCTGACTTGAGCCAGCGTCGTTTCTCAGGTGTAGGGTTGAAATAATCGTCCTGAAGTATCATGGTAATGATCTCATCTTGTGCGGCTCTGACGAATCGATCCTCTCCAAACAAGAGACTGACAACTTGTTCGTCTAAACAAGGTGTTTGACGGATTTTGGCGGTAGGGACCGTTTCTAAGAGGATAAAGTAGCAATCGTGGATGACCTCGATTCGAGCTAATTGTATCCCTCTATAGTGCCAAGGTTTGAAAAACCCGTGAAAGTATTCTTGGCTTCCCTCCCTAACGAAGTATCCATTCAGAGTAGGCAGATAACGTTGCATCTGGATTCCCTTACTTTTGCGATTTTGGACTTGAGTAAGCATTTCCAGAGTTTCCTTCTTTGTAGGTTTGTACCCTAATCCTAATGGTATCTTTCCGGAATTCCCCTCTTTGTAAGGTGCAAAGATTATTTTCATGTTGGGGTTTAATGGCATCCCTGGGAAGTATCCTTGGGATTTGATCTGAGCATGTGGTTGACCACCAAGTTAGAGTACGGATCGAAGTATAAAGGTGTCAACTCACTCTCTAGGAGATTTATGCTTTGAAATCCTCAAAGCTCATGTACTGGATCTGTGATGACTTGGTTGTTGGACATCTTCTCTATTACGGCCTTGATAGGTGACGAAGTAATCGTCACTACTTTACCATCTAGAGGAATCTTGATCTTCTGGTGTAGGGTGGATGTTACTGCTTTGGAAGCGTGAATCCAAGGTCTCCCCAGTAATATATTAAAGGATGCTTCGATGTCCACAACTTGGAAGTTGACCTTTCGCTCAATTAGACTAGTAGCGATAGTGAGGTCGACTAGCCCTACTACCCTACGTCGTGTTCCATCATATGCTCGAACACATTGGTTGGTAGGAGCCCCATCTGATTCTTCCATGCCTAACTTACGCGCTGTTTTTAGTGGTATGACATTGACTGAAGAGCCATCATCTACCAAAGAAAATTGTACTATCTTCTTTAGGCATGTTATTGTGATGTATAGGGAAAGATTGTGACTGGCACCAAAAGGTGGTAAATCCTCATCTGAGAAAGTAACAGGGTTACTTAGCTTGACCAAGTTGACTACGTCGTCAGGTGTAGAGTTGTGGGCTACATTTAGTTTTGCCAATGCTTGTATTAAAGCTTGACGATGGGGAAATGAACTCGCTACTAACTGCCAGACTGAAAGATAAGCCTTTGTCTTTTGCAACTGTTTTAGTAGATGGTCAGTAGATATATCTTCGCCATCATTTGGGGTGACGATGTTGGTGTTAGTAACTAGACCATCAGTAGTAGGACCATTCTGGGAGATACCTTGATAGGGACGCCCTGATCGAGTAAGTGTTGAAGTAGGTGTCCTCCACAATAGTGCGCCACATAATAAATCTCATTAAGGAATATAATTGGGATATTTATTGACTATATACATATATATATAATTAGTCAGTTGATTAACGTAAATTAAAAACGGTTGGCTGACTAGAGTTTGACGTTATTGTCGTATGACGACGGTGATCAACTGATCCCTTTCGGTCACACCTATAGGATGAAACCCAATTAGTAACTAATTATTTTTATATGATACAGTTGATTATTCCATTTCATATATTTGATATGTACGAGAGTTAATTGTTAGAAATTGAGTTAGGAACTCAAATTCGATTAAGTTTATTTTTCAATTATGCAATAATTGACTAATAAATTTATATCTTATTTTAATATGATTAAATAAGATCGAACTTAGTAATTAATCGTTAATTTACTAAATTAGTTGAGGTTTTACATATATTTTGAGGTAGAGGAAATTAGTTAATTATATTTACAAGGAGTTGTAAAATAAATTAACTAAGCATTGTGGGACCCATTATATATTGATATAATGGTAAAATATCACTTAAATGTTAAGTACATATTGTTTATTTATTTGTGTCATATAATTGTTATATGATCAAATTAACACTTAATTATACAAGATAATTAAGCATATGATTAATAAGTATTTGTGGGACAAATATCAAAAATCAAAATGGACCATTTTGAGCCATGTGAGGCCGGTTATGGTAGTAGTAGTTGTAATGATAATTGTTCTTGTTTATGCAAACAAGCAACCTTATGATAATGACATATCATGCATTCAAATCATTACATACACTACCATACTCTACTACAATTGCATGTGAATCAAATAGCAAAAATCAAAGGCCTTATGGACACATGAGGTCCGGCCATCATGTCCTTAAAATGGACAATGGTTGTTCATTTTTTGAAAAAAAACTTGATTTTGCTTATTTTTCACTTCTCTTTCTAAAACTCAACTTCTCTCAAAACTCTCTCATGCAAACTAATATTCTCTACATATTACTAGTGTAGTAATACAATAATATTAGTAGTATTAATTCTTACTTATTATCTAGTTAATAATAAGCTAAGATTATTTGGGTTTAATCTTGGGTGTAACAAGAAG
>JAIUZE010068068.1:0-12720 GCA_022085475.1 Heliosperma pusillum | reverse complement strand
TCATTGGTACAATCTGATTGAATTAATTTGATTAAGTAGATGATTTTAGCTATTGTTGGTTAAATTTTACGGTTTAATTTTCGACTTAGGGTTCATGTGAAAATGGGGATTTTTGTTGATATGCTAAATCGGGTAAATTGGTGGTTAAATTGTGGTGCTAATATGTGATTGAATTGACCAGGTTATGGAGGAGAGTCGGAGACTAATATGTTTCCCAGAAATGGAGGAGAAATATATGGTATGTTTACTGTGTTAATGACAATTTAGTTCATTTAAATTGGAAAAAAGATTGAGCTGGTTGTTGTTGTGGTGGTGAAAATGGTGTAGTGGATTATGGATATAATGATGATGATGATGATGATGAAGAAGGTTGGTGACGGAGGTTACTAATGAAGGAGGAAGGAAGACTGAACAAAAAAAAAGAAAATGAAGGCTTTAACCGGTTGGACAGGTAGCCCTTCTAACTGGTTTAGGCTTTGATGTAAGGGTAAGTAGTTGGGTTTTTTGTGGGATTAAATAGAATATGGATTAATGGTGGAATACGACCCATAGAAGGGATTATTCTCATTAATTTTTCTTATTTTATAATTAAAAGATATTTCCGCTTGTACATTGGCGATTAAAAGAGGTATTAATTAAATGAAAGGCAAATTGGAAGTTTAAAGCGACAATAACATTAATTATTGCGTGAGTCTCACTACTCTCACACTATGAGCGATTGAGCGGTCTCATTCTGTAAAAAAAAAATACAATTCATATATTAGCAGTATATTAATAGTTTTTCTTTTATAAAAGTGGACCGTCTAAGAGTCTCGTGATTGAGACCGTCTTATTCTATATTTTATATATATATATATATTAATATTTTTTCGAGAAAAATGGAGCTTCTCACGCCTTGAGACCATCGTATTCTGTATTTTTTGATAGAATAATACCTTACCATTTCTCTTAGGCTCTTATATCTAATTCTCTAACCTCTAGACAATAATTCATGAAACATACAAAAAGAAAAATAACGAAATACTCTTAAGTAGAATATAGAAATAACAAAATAAAAGACATTTCATAATCGAATCAAACCGAAACTTATGAACAAAACGCAGGGTAAGATAAAAAAAGAGTAAATATGTAAATAAAAATCAAGAGGAGTAACAATAAGAAAAATTAAAATCAAATTAAAAATAAACAAAGAAACAGTAGAGCAATGATTTACATAACGCCATATTTCCAATCTTCAATCACATGCGTGAAAAACCTGAAAAAACAACACAAAATAAAGTTTAGTTAGATTTTTGTAAATAGTTAAAACATGAACTTTCAAAAGTGATTAATTGTGGAAATGATAAGAGAGCATGAGAATGTTGACGTGATAAGATATGGAATCAATTATGAAGATATATATGTGAGGCAACGTTTTTAAATGGGGATTTGTATGGGTAATGGTTAATGAGAGGCTTGATTATGGAGTAATGAAGGTGATTAAAACAACCGTTCAAATTTCCAATTTACTGGAAGTTTAAAGAAGGTACATTGAGTGAGGTTATAATTAACCATTGACTTTATTATTTTCTTACCTTTTTGCCTTCTTTATTGTGTAATTAGCCGAGAATATGTAGAAAGCTTATTTTAGTTTTGCTTACATAGTGCCACGTGGACTCCTCAACCTAGCCTTTTTATTTTATTACCGAGTAGTAAATAAGGGGTTTGCCAAATGACGAAATAAGAGGGTCATTACTTGTGCCATGTGTCACTCAATAAAATGCTCAACATACCTTTTTATATTATTGTAAGAAGTCTAGGAAGTGGTAGCATTCTTATTTCTTCTACTGCGTATATGAATGTTTTGTATCACTTGACGCCAATATTTATTACCCCAAAATTCTCACGGTACCCCCAAGTTTGACATTTTGCCCGAAATACCCAAATTTTTTACCCGAAAACCTTTGAGTGGCTATAACTCGGGTTTACAAACTCGGAAAATGACAATGTTTTTTTTCAAATTGTTCATCTTTCCGAGAACTATGATTTGAAAAAAAAAAATTAGCGATATCTGAACTCGTGACTAAGAGATATGGCCACTCAAAGTTTGTTCGATAAAAAAAACTTTGATATACAAAAACTCCTAGCCACGGAATCCAAATACGACTAATTTTTTTTTCAAATCGTAGCTCTCGGAAAGATGACCGATTTGAAAAAAAAAATCGTCATTTTCCGAGTTTGTAAACCCGAGTTATGGTCACTCAAAGTTTTTCGGGTAAATATTTTGGGTATTTTGGGCAAAACATCAAAGTTAGAGGGTACCGTGAGAATTTTCCGTTATTTATTATCTTCAAATAATTTTTATTTATTATCCTTATTGTTTTAGTTATAGAGTTTTAAAATAGTTGGAGACTTAACGACAATGCTACGAATGCTTAATTAGTTCATGAAAAATAAAAATAGATATTGTAAGAAACAAATATACTCTACGAATGCTTAATTAGTTCCTGAAAAATAAAAATAGATATTGTAAAAAACAAATATACTCATTAGAATGCATTAACATAAATTATTAAATATAGAAAGGTAGTTGATGATATAAATTTGAGTCAAAACCAATATACGAAGTTGCAGTTGAAATCAATTTCCATTAAATTACCTATGCAAGTATGTGAGATCAGTTAGATGTTATTTGACCGAACAGTCAACGAAAGCTCATCTCTGTCGTCCTTGGCTTGCAAACGGCTACGAAAACAAAACCGTAATATCATCAGTAAGAAAAAAAATAATCAACAATATCACAATAATATAGTGCAAATCCTTGTATGTAAGATGCCTATTTATAAACCCTGTACGAAAATAGAACCGTAATATGATCATACTAAATCACATTAGAAATAAAAAAAGCCCAAAGATCACAATAATATAGTGCAAACCCTTGTGTGTAAGATCACAATAATAGATCATACTAAATCCTTGTGAGTCCGTCTGGATAATAAGTTTGCTTATATTCATCTTTTTTGCCTAAATTAAACCTCATTTGAGAGACAAAAGATCGGCTACTAAAACAACATTTTGTGTGCATGCATAATCTAAAAAATTATACCTCTCAGTTTTAATTATTTATTTGCCTTTGATTAAAATCCAACCTTCATATGTGATTCATATGTCTTACAAATATCATGCCAGGTTAATTAGAATCATTTGAATACATCAAAAATAACAATAACCATAGGCTATAATAAAGGGAGCAAACGACAAATAAAATTACGTAAAAAAATAGCAATAACAAAAATTCATTATAAGAATATAAAGCATCAGTAATAATGAAATAATGAAAGATGAGAAATTTAGGCGCATGGTGAGTGTATATATAGCAACTCTCAAGATAGAATTTCATTAAGAGGTAACTTAAAAGTTTAAAAACTCTACCTCAAGTATGATTCTAATATAACAAATAAAATAATTGACCAAGTTGTTTTTTCATTAATTAGCTAGTAACTGTGTGTTATGCAATTGTAATTGTAATTGAAGTTGATATTGCTCTAAAGTCTGAGTTGCATTAATTTAAAGTGTTTAGTGAAAGTGGGAGACTCGGAAGTTTTTTTTATAAAGTTGGAGACTCTATAATCGCTCGAAAAAAGTTTCCTTTAATGATATAGATAGATTATAAAAGATATTTTATCTTCTAAAATATACTTTCCTTGTTTTATGAAACTCTCAAGATTTTATTGTTATTTAAGTAGAGAGTTTTATTTTGAATATGGCACTCCTTGAGCAAGAAAATCAAACGTTAAACTGAGCAAAGTTTTTGAGCTTTTATTTTCTTTGAAAATCTGTTTTAGAAAGCTTGTTCTTATATTGGATATTAATGTGCTCGAAAGTTAAGTCATATATTAGGCTTTTTTGTTCTCCATTGTTCTAACTTGTGAACCATATAAGGAAACATAATAGTTGTAATTTTCAATTTGAGAGAGAGAGATTTTGTGGTATGGACTTGTACTCGAGTTGCACGATCGGGTTGATCGTGGGGTCTTCTTGTAATCGGGTTGATTTATTAAGAAGATATTAATAAGAGAGATAGTGGACGTAGACCTTTAGAGAGTAGGTCGAACCACTTAAAAAATCGTTGTGTTCTTCTTTTATTTGCTCGTTACTTTTCATTCCCGTGTTTAATATCGGTTGGTAATTGGTCAGAATCAGTACTGCACAGAATTCACTGTTTTAAACAGTACGCTGAACTGTTTAATTTGCCTGTGTACTGTTTCTGCATCGACCAGTTTCGAGTTGTGTGTTTTAATTTTTAAAAGGGTACTTAATTCACCCCCTCTCCCTCTTAAGTATAGGATCTATAAACTCAACAATTGGTATTAGAGCCTCGTGCTTTTGATTGCTTTACCGCAAAGAGTTTGATCTTTTTTAGTTTAATTTTTGTTTATCTCGCTTAAATGACTTCCAGATCCGTCAAATGTCCTGTCTTTGATGGCACGGACTATGGCTGGTGGAAAAATAGAATGATGCATTTCATTCAAGGAACTGACTATGAATGTTGGGCAATTATTGAAAGTGGCCCTCTTGTTATTACGACCACGATGCAAAAGGCGTTGAAAGTCCCAAAGCAAGAGCGGCCTACACTGCCGATGACTATAAGAAGGCAGAAAAGAACTCTCGAGCAATATCCCTTCTACAATCTGGCCTTATAAATGAGGAGGCTGGCCGTATTGCTGTTTGTAAGACGGCTAAGCAAATTTGGGATACTCTCAAGTTAGCCCACGAGGGAACACTGCAACTGAAGAAACTTCGTATTGATCTTCTAATGCAAAAATACGAGGCCTTCAAAGTACAAAACGATGAATCAATTAAAAGCATGTCTTCCTGATTTTCAAGCATAACTAATGAACTTTCAAATCTTGTTCGCTCTTTTCAAATCGAGGACATTGTCCGTAAAATTTTAAAAAGCTTAACCAAGAGATGGCTAGCTAAGGTCACTGCCATTGAAGAAGGCAGGGACTTAACCACTCTCACCTATGAAGCCCTAATGAGATCTCTTATGTGTGACAACCCTCGCGAATGCGGAAATATAAAACATACAAGCATGTGAATTATATAGCGGAAATACGGTATTTTAAAAACCTTTATACATGCAAGATATAAAATACGAGGAATGTCAAAATATTACAAACTAAGTACGGAATACAACAAAGAGACGGAGTCTCTCAAATTATTAACAAAGAACAAGTGTTTAGCAAACTAGCTAAAATCGTCTAGAGGTGTTTTAATCCAGGGACAACGCCCGCTAGCTCACACCCGAACCCAAAATAGTCAAGCAAAAAGCCAACCAAGCAAACAACCTGTTCATCCATGAAAAACATGAACGCCACAATCAGTGGGGAGTAACTCCGGGTTCTCCCAGCCATATCACATTAAACGTACATATAAGGAAATACAAAACTAAAATCATGCATATATAGATATACATGTGAGATACGATAAGAATAGATAGGCAATCCAATATATAATGATAAAAGCATATGAAGTACAAGTTCGAATCCATCATGCTATACAAAGACTCGGGGAAGACACTCTTAGGCAACCGAATACGCTCACTAGGGTTTGCATCTCACCGTTAGCGGTATAAGTTTGATAAGATTGAGACTCGACAGACAAACCAAGTCAAGTCATGCGATGATCACAATAAATCCAACATATTATCATCCATTCACGAACCAAGACATTGACGGTGCCTAATCATGCAATGACCATGAACAATATCATGAAATCACGCATTCAAAGACGACACAAGACGACATCTCTCACGGTAAATGAAACGCACTAGCACCGTGTACATGGCAAGTATGATTAACAGGCATCCACGGGATAAACATTTCCCTGAACTCATACACGATGCTACATTTCGTATAGGTAGACTAATTTCCTCCTGGTAGCACGACGATAATAATACGGTCCTAGTCTAAACCTGGCCAGATTCTCGGAATTACATTTTCCGATTCGACATGCGATGACGTTTCGCATCCAAGACTCGGTCAATCATATAGACGCCGAGTACCCACATTTTCGGTAGATCAATTCACGAAAGAGGCGGAAAAGAGCTCAAGCCTCATAACAAGCGGTACTCTACATGCAAATAACACCACCTCGGCCAGTACACCACATTTTTGACGGCCGTGTCAATCAACGCATAGCGTTCAACTCCCAACAACGTCGTCGTATGCCCACTACACATGCAATTAAGCAGTAGGATACCTCTCCGTTCCAACATTCCAGCCTTACGAACGGGAAGGTATCCAAGGGAATGAGAGTATAAAGCACAAGACAAAATAGTGCTCAAACCGTATCATTTGTAAAAACCGACTCAAAGTGGAAACATACCAAAAACCGTCACAAAACATGAGAACATGTGAAACACCAACTTAGGGGTCAATGGTGTTTTGCAAAGGACTCAATATTCACACAAACAACCCAAGGACTGTTTTGAAATTGCAGCAATAAAACATATGAAACAAGGCTATTTTTGTGGGATAGTTTTCTGGTTTTTGTAACAAATAAGTAAAGGATTGGGTAGAGGATAAACAACAACTAAGACAAGCACAAGTTGATGTGAATTCTCATGTTTAAACCCATAGGATAGAAACCCTGAACTTGGGCTGTCAAGACTAGCACAAACAGTTCAAGAACAGTGAGTCCTAAACTCAACTCACTCACTAAGACTAGCACAAGTGAATGGATTAAGCTTAGGCCAACAAACTAAGACTAGCACAAGTTTGTTGAGATTTGTGTTAACTAAGACTTGCACAAGTTAACTGAAAAGAGTAACAACTCCTTGTTTTTCATTCATTCATATTCTGATTTTCTTAGGTTACAAGCATGGCTTATATAGGTCATACAATTTGATCTCAACCCTTGAATACAACTAAGTCTAAGGACTCATAAAGGCCTTACATAATAGATTAAAGTAACATCTAAGTCTTATAATAAGACGAGGGAAAACAGACTGCAAAAAGCATCCTAGACAGCCTGCCTTTGGTCAGCAAAAGTAGTCTTGTTTCTTTCCTGAAATAGTAAACATAAAGTCAGGCTTTTGAGGCTTGTTTGGCTCCCTTTTGCTACCACATTATGCTCACACATATTGGATCATTCAAGGATCAATTTGTAGCCTTGGACGTGCCATTCAAAGAACTTGAACACATAGAAACAACCTTGCTGAACACAAGTGCTACAACTGACTTTCAGTAGCATTTTCTGAAATCAGACATGTCTTGCAGGCTTCATAACTCTTTCATTAGGATGAATTTTAAGGCTCATGATATCTCATTTTAAAGCTAAATGTGTTAGCTTTCATGTCAAAAAAGAAGCAACCCCAAATGATGTATAAAACTCTAGATACAGAGGTTTGAGTACTAGCAGGTCGCTTGACTGTTGTACAGCAGCATTCCAGATTCCAGAGGCATCTTGCAGATGCTATAATTTTCTTCACAGATAGAATTAGGAGACCCATGAGTATCCAAATTGAAGCTATATGAGTTAGCTTCCTTCTCCAATTTGAATCATGCAAAAACAGTTCCTGGAACTTCAGTTATAAGCCTTTAAGTGAGTACAGGTCAGAAGTGAATGCTCATCAGTCTTCTTGTGCAGCAGCATGAACTTTGAAAACTCATATCTCCCAACTCAGATGGATAAAAAATGCCCATGATGATTCAAATGAAAGATAAAGGTGTTAGCTTTCACCTCCAAAAATAATCAACCAAAAATATCCGTCACATATTGAGTTATGGACATTTTAGTACTGATAGGTCATTTCAGGAGAATAGCATTGCAATCTGCGTGACAGTCTTTGAAGATCAATTGTGACAAATTTGCTCGATGAATCTTGTTGATTCCAAAACCATAAGAAAAAGGACATCTTCCAAATTATATCCATATGAAGAACTTATTTTCTAACCAAGTAAAACTCGAGATATGAGCAATTGAATTCAGACCTGAATTCCTGAACAATTGAAGTATTTCAAATAGGCACTTTGTTCAGTTTTGCTCCTAAATTGCATCCAATGGTGATGACTGCTTGGTTAATCTTTATCTCCTAGTTCTTTATGAAATATGGAAAGGAAACACCCCCCGGGCCCCTGCTTCAACTCTCCCCAAGTTCAAAAAATTTGACCTCAAATTTGGAATGCAAAACATCACTTATAATCAACATAGGCCACCACAAAAAATGAGTTCAGTCTTCTTATTGAAAGCAATTATAATATGCTCTTAGATAGTGTATCTCGCTGAAGCTTCAGAAGATTCAAGAGGTGAGTTCACCTTGAATACTACTTCACGAGGTATGTTCTTGTGATTCCCACCTGGATCATAGATGAGAATGACATAGCTGATTTTTGGAGTCACCATGATCCCAAGTTCAGTTTGCTCCTTGAGAAACTTGTCATTTACCCTTCCTAGATCAGTTAACATGGCAGCCTGTCTTGGTATCATAGAAGCATCACCCTTAATTTTAGTAATAAGAATTGGAAACTTCATAACTAGGCCTGAAATTTGTGCACTAATAAAAGGCTCTTTTCTTCCACATGTGCCCATTCCTTTGTTCCTGTCAATTGAGTTCATGTACCCTTTTCTCATGACGTAGATTTTGAAGTATAACTTAGGGCTGGTGCAGGAGGTCAGAGTTTGAGCACTTGAGCATTTGACAAAGCAAGAACACCCCTTTGATTCATCCCTACCTGAATCCCTACATATTTGACTCTCAAATGAACACAAGAAATGATCCATCTTAAAGCTTATAAGTTGCTGCAACCTTGAGTCTATGGACAGCTCTAAAGAACTTAAAATAGCAACTTGTTCTTGGCTAACACCACGAAGCTGGTCAAGGGTTGTGCATGCTTGTTCTTCTTCTTGCTTGGCATTCTCAAATGTGGAATTAGGTGCGGTTTTAATCTCAAAACATTGGCTTTTCAAAACAGCAGTACATGAGTAATTGGTTTCATGATAAGCACCCATGACTCTTGGTTCAATGCATTTAGAATTAGGACAAACAATAACATCCTCTTGGTGTAAACCCTTCTCATTTCCAACTGTTTTCATGACTTCTAGGCTGTCACTTTTAGCCAAGGGTTCAGAATTTTCATGTCTTGCTAAGCTACTCTCCACACACAAAGCAAACTCAAGCATTTCTCCATAGGAATACATCATTTCTAAATCGATTCTTTTAGAAATTTCTGATTTCAAACCATGGTAAAATCTAACTCCCATTTGGACAGAATCAACTCTTTTGTCACACACAAAGTGTAATTCTTCAAACAACCTAACATATTCATGAACACTTAATGCAGATGTGTTACCAATTCACCCGAGAGCCTTCAACAAAAATCAATCCTATCATTTCCAATTCTCTTAATTTATTTCTAATAACTATCAACAATCAATATTCATCATCAACAATCATCAAATAACAACAATCATCATCCATAACATGATTCCTAAACTTACTAATCGTATTCTAATACGATTTCTAGCATATAAGCATGTAAAACACGTAAATGATATCGAGTAACCCTTTCACCGTTACCTTTACGCGTCTTAATCGATTACTAAGCCTTCCTAGTAGTCTCCACCTACAATTAGGTAATAAAAGATGAATATATTTCACCTTGAGAAAGACGGATAATTTAAAAAGCGAGAAAGACGGTAATTTTATTACCAATACGGATAGAGGAAGCTAAGAGGGGAAGAATAAGACGAACTTACGGGAATTTGAGCGAGTAACGAAGGAGTAGCGACGAATCTAAGACGGATCAAAATGGAGGCAAGGTTTTTGGTGTTTAAGGTGAGGAAGAAAAAGATTGAGTTGTGTGAATGAATTAGGTTAAGGAGTATGAGGGAGTATAAGTAAAGGGTGAGGCGGAAAAGTCAACGAAAGTCAAAGGCGGCTCAAAAGTCAAGAAAAGTCAAAGACGACTTAAAAGTCAAGAAAAGTCAAAGACGACTTAAAAGTAAAGAAAAGTCAAAGACGACTTAAAAGTCAAGAAAAGTCAAACTCGCCTTAAGACGGGATTCTCATGGAATCTCGCGGAAATTCCAAATACGAACTCGGAAATTCTAAATTCGACTCGAAACTTTAAATTCTAAATTAAAACTTAAATTTGCTGAAAAGATTTCGTAAAATATTTCTACTAGAAAAATAGGGTACATTTCCGGGTGTTACATCAACACAATACTACCAATGTTATAGTAACGTTGATCGCAAGAACATAAAAAACTAGCCAAAGTTATAACTTGAAAGACTAGAGATAATGGTTCTTGGCAAGTGTGACACCCTCAAATTTGCGGAAAGAAAAAAAATTATTTAAGTACATAAAAGATGATAATATATAACAAGGGCGTCATAAATAACAATGTTCATTACAAAACGAAAATAATATTCTACAAAATAAATCTACAAGACGGGAGACATATCTCCCGTATAAATACGGAAATAAAAGTGTATCTAATAATATACAAACTATGAACCGAATATAGGTCCAAGGTAAAATACTTCGCTCGCTAGCTCGTCATGTACCCAAAATATGCATCACCACCTGTTCGACCGCATTAAATATAAACACGGAAGCCACAGTCAGTGGGGAGTAACTCCGCGATATCTCCCAGTCTCACGCACAAATGTCGAGTTTAATGAACATGAAAAAATAAAAGCAAATGTATATGTAAATACAGAACCAACAGCTTGATATGCTTTTCATGTTATGAAACAGTTAACTAACATATAACCTATCATATGAAAGCTATCATGTGAATCTGATAATAAAATATACTCGAGGTAGGGAAGCTGGTATGCTGGCTCAGCGGTTACCATGTAACATGGCCCTGATACACTCAACCCTAATCAACACGTAATCATGTGAATCAGTTAACAACCGTTAATCCAAACTCTATCAATCCTAGCCGGCTTGCATCTCACCTTCTAGAACTCATAGAATCATACATACATGAAAGACTAATACTTCTACAAACAGGCATAAGTTCTTAGCCCAGTCAATAGTCGACTTCTGTAACTCGAGGCTATACCACAAGGTAGGGAAACATCCTAGTCCTAGACTGATCAGACCTAGCGACAACAGCTATTCCGCTCCCCGTCCCATGACATAACCGTCTATGAGAAACTCTACTAGGCGACCCCCTAAGCAGAGAGGGCTAGTACTTAAGCTGGCTCCAGTCCCAAAATGGATAAGGCAGCCATGCCCCGACTTGGATATAAACCCACCAAGCCGGGACACAAAAGCTATCAAGCTGTGAACTCCATATGCTCGTTAAAGATAGGACGAGCCTATCAATGTCATGGTCCAAGCTACTCATTTAGAATTAGAATGGTCAAGACGCCATATATCCATAATTCTCTATGGGTACTTAGTCAACACGACACCAACCATATAATAAATCAGACACGGGAAAACATCCTATCATGTGACTAATTGCATATCAATAATAATCAAATATCATATCGCCTCATATCTACTAAGGCTAATTCATTAATTAAATACAACCATACTTGAAGACAAATCCCCGACCCGAGTCCCGCGACGGGTCATAAGTCAAATCGGGGCTGACTAGATCTTAGTTTGACCAAACCCGTTGGATCAAACCGGCTAGAAGCAGAGTCTTTATCACATAGACATAAAATCAAAATATTCATTACATGTTATTTTATTACTACTTCTAACATGTGAATTATCATATTATACCCAAAAACCCGCTTGACTTAAATGATAACAAATTAAACTACGACCCCGTCTTATAATTTCTAACATGTGAGAAATAATAATTTTATGAAAAACCTTGTTAATTAAATATTTTACTTATTAATATTTCCCACTTGCTAAATATTACAAAACACGATAAAAATGACGATAACTCAAAAACCGACACGAGTCCCAAGGTGGGACCCACGGGCTGAATTGGGCCGGACCCACATGGGCCTGTTTTGGGCCCCACGGCCTGTTTTGGTAAAAATGGCAGATTTTACACTTTTTATTTAAAACCGTTGTTCTAATATTTCCCGCATGCTTTAACATATTCAAAACCCGTCAAAACAACAACCAATCAATCAAACATCGACACAACCCGAAGACCAAAACCCGGACCCACCTTGACCAACCCAGACCGGTCTGAACCGGCCTGGACCGGTCTGTTTGGTCCGGTCTGGCTGCCAACCCCACGGTTCACCAACAACAACACCAAATCACTTCCAACATGTTTTTAATCATCAAACAACCATTTTAACAACATTCATACAAAATCATGACTTATTAAAAATCATCAAAATTTGTCAAGAACATTAAACTTGTTAAAATTTCATAAACAACATAAAAATCATAACTTAGTAAAAATCATTAAAATTCTTCAAGAACATTAAATTTGTTAAAAGTTCATAAACAACATAAAAATCATAACTTATGAAAAACCATAAAAATTCATCAAGAACAATAAATCAACATAAAAATTCACTACAACTTAAAAATTATCAAAAACAATAAATCATCATAAAAATTCCATACAACATAAAAATCACTACTTAACATATTACTAACTAAAAATCCATAAATCATAAAAACATGAACCAAAATTAAAGATGAACCAAATTCCAAATAAATAAAACTAAAGGCTATATTACTAGCTAAAATCATAAATACTATAACATGAGCCAAAACTAAAGACTACAAAAACAAAACT
>JAIUZE010068064.1:0-30731 GCA_022085475.1 Heliosperma pusillum | reverse complement strand
GGAGGAGAGAGAGAGGTTGAGAGCGGAGGCCGAGAGGGCTCAACAAGAGGAATGGAGGAGCATGGTAGCACGGCAAGAGGAAGCCCGCCTTTGGAGGGAACAACAAGATAAAAGGTGGCAAGAGCAACATGAAATGTGGACAACCCAAAATGCTTGGAGGGAGCAAGCTACGAGCCATTTCCAAGCTCAAGATGAGCGCCACCACACTTATCTTCAAGATTCTTATGAAGATGCGGTGGCCCAAGAGGATGTTTATGGCTTGGCTAGCTCACTCTTTGGTATGTCTATCCAACAAAACCCGGGCTACCCCTTTCCTTACACCCAAGAGGCCCTTGATGAAGGCCAAGAAAGAAGAAGAAGGGTTAGAGAAGAAAGGGAGAGGAGGAGAAACCGAGGAGGTGCCTCGGGTTCTTCTCATTTCAGCAATTGATGAGGTACCCCGTTTTTTCCCCTACAATGAGGACATTGTATGTTCTAAGTGTGGGGGAGAAGATTGTATATAGTTATTTTGTTTTGATGCATTGTATTTTGTTTTGTTTTTATTTTGAGGAAAAAGAAAGAAAAAAAAAAGAGAGAGAAAAAGAGAAGAAAAAAATTGAAAATCCCGGCTAGGTGAAAACCCACAAGGGTGGGCACCTAGGCAAAAATCCGGAAGGTGGCCGAGGACGGAATGAAAACCCGAAAGAACATTCCGGGCAAAATGAAAAATCGAGTTGCGAGCCACCAAGGAGAGGAAAGGAAAAGCTAAGGTGAAAACCCGAAAGGGCACCTTAGGCAAAATGAGGGATTTTCAAGAAAAAAAATGGAAAAATGAAAAAATGAAAAAAATTTGAGCATAATACTTTCTATGATGAGGATTTTGGAGGCATAAGAACGGAGTTATAAGGAGGAATTTGGAAGGAGGCTAGTTTAGGATTTCTCTTATTTTTATTTTAAGTCACAAAATTTGGTTCCAAAGTGGTGGATTTCTCTTGGTGGTTGCTTGGTTGTGCAAATTGTGTAGTTTGGGGTCAACCAAGTAACCATGCTTTACACTAGTGGAGTAATAAGGGGGTGGTATAAGTAGTGGAGTTGCATGGAGTTTGGTGATGAAGACCATCTCGCTATGCCTTGGGATAAGGCAAAGATGGTCATACTACATTCTTGGGAGCTATAAGAAGGGAGGAGTTGAGTTAGAATGAGTCGGAGTTGGTGGTGTGTCGAGTCTTGTTTAGAGGGAGTTATAAGTAGGAAGTGGTAAGGGAAGAGTGTTATAACAACCTTGAGTCATTTTTTTTGTTTTAATAGGTGGTTATGTTTTGAGGGAGATATAAGAAGGTAGTGGTGAGGGAAGAGAGGTCATTACCTTCACATGCTATGTTTGGACTCGTGTTTATCTTGCTAATCTCGAGTTTTACTCGGGACGAGTAAAAGTCCAAGTGTGGGGGTATTTGACAACACCAAATTGTGTTGTGTCTAGTAGTATTTATTAGGGTCATTTGTTTTACTTTTTACGGGTCATTAGCATTGTTTTATGTTAACCTTAGTCTTTGTAATAATGTTGTTATTTAGTAATTTTAGTCAATTTCGAAAGTCAAACCCGAAACCCGAGACCCAAAACCTGGAAATTGGAGTGGGCTAGTAATGAATCATCAAGGCAAGAAGATCAAACCCAATGGGTCAATGGAAGTCAAGGCGGGTTCAAAATCCAAGGGTCAACGAAAGTCAAGAAGGAAAAGCAAAGGGAAGACTGGCAGCACGAGACGCTGCCAGCGTCAGGGGACGCTGCCAGCGTCACCACGACGCTGCCAGCGTCGTAGGACGCTGCCAGCGTCCAAGTCTCAGCACGGATGTTCTTCATTTCTCCGTCTTGTCTTTTGAAAGCCCACCTTTCAAGGCCCCTAGGTTTGCGGACCAAGGGTATATAAGAAGAAAACTGAAGAGAGAGAGAGAACAACTTGGCATACAACATTGAACAACACATTTTTCCTTAGAATTCTCTCTAGTTTGTTCTTCAATTTTAGCTTTTGTAATTGGTTTGAACTTGAAGATGGGTTGTAATATAAGGATTATGGGTAGCTAATTTTCCATTGCTTAGTGTAAATTGAACAAGTTCTCTCCTTTAGCATTGTAAGGCCTTTCAAACCTCTTCTTCTCTATTTAATTCCATTTTCTTTTGTTTAAATTCCATTGTTGAATGAATTGTTGTTGAGACTAACCATCTTAGTAATTGTTTGTTTAATTATTGCTTTGTCTTGATAAATTTGGTTAATTTGTCTTGGTATTTGTTGGAGCAACCTTGAAAGATTGCAACTTTGGTTTAAAGTTGGAATCTTTTGAGTGGAATTTGGGTTATTGTGTGATTAGAACATGGTTTAGTGTTTTATTACATGATTCTAGCATGTTTCTTTGGTTTTGTGCTTAAAGCTTGCATCTTTGATTATGCTTATGTTTTAATAAGTATTGGTTGGGTTGTAAAGGGTCATCTATGGATGGTTTAATTTATGTTGGCTAATTTCTTAGGAACTTGTATTAGGTAATTAGAGAAGAGAGGAAAAGAGGAAAAGAGGGTCTTTACTTTGTTAATTGGTGGGAACTTGGGAGAATTACACTAAGTTGTTTCTCCATATTTGAATATTTGAATCTTTGGTTTTTGTTGGTAATTTTAGACTTGCTAATCAATTCTCTCATGTCAAACATTCCCCTTATATGTGTCCTACATGTTTTCTCATTGTGAATATCATAGTTTGTAATTAATTTAAGCTTTTGTTTTAATTAGTGTCTTAATTTGTGATTAGAGTAATTAGTTTTGTTAATTGATATTTTGCAAGAGTCTAGATTAGTCTAATTTAGCTAGTACCGTCTTCTCTTGGGTTCGACCCTATTCTTACCATTCTACTACCTTAATTGAGATAGTTTGTGTTGGTCTAGGAATTATAAATTGTTATTTGATTGTAGCTAATTAGCGGGATTAGCGACACCGTTAAAAAGCCTCGTCAAGACTCTCAGGAACATCAGATAGATCAATCTTCTTCACGAAACACAGTTTATTTGTAAAACAAATTTCTGACGTCTAGTTCTAATCGTGTCATTTAATTCTAGGTTCCGCACTAAGGAATAAGCTATTATCTTGAGCAATTAAGTTTGCGTAAAATTTTATCATAGTCGTCTCATCTCCACCCATTATTCTCACGCCACATGTCACTTACTGTATTAGTTAGCTTCTGGACTAGAGTATTAAAAATAGCCTTTGACAAAAGAATACAACCATTTTAACACCCAGGATTTTATTTAATTGATAAAATCATATTGGCCGATTATATAATTCAATTTAAATAGACAACGTTCTAAGAATGAATAATTTATTTATGCTCTACTTTAGTTTAATGAAAAATTGATTTAAAATGTTAATTTGATAAAAAAATTCACTTTTACATTTAAAAAAATTCCATTTAAAACTCTTTTATTTAGGACAAATAGAGTGAATATTTGGATTTTACGTGAAAATGGAGTTAAATATGACTCGTTTAAGTTTTGGTTCAAGTCTAGTCGAAATGGGTCAAGGTTTTAGATTGCTATCTCATAAGAAGACCTCATTTCATCTTCTTCCTCCAAAATTTCATATCTAGATACTGCATTTAAAGACCAAATCTTTAAGTTCTTAAGACCTCCATAACTACCTTATTTCTTAACCAAATTACTCAAACGTTTTAACATTCTTCATCTCTTATCATCCTGTATCGTTTTATATATTGAAGTTTCATCATTCTTGACAGGGTTGTCGCGTACCCTAATCAAAGATAAATAACCCTTGGCTAGGCTAACAAAATATAAATGCAGTTAGGGAAGTAAGGGGTCGATCTCGGGGAGACGGGAGATACTTGTGAAAACATATGATTAGAATTTTAACTTGTACGATTGTCACAATGGTTATTACTAAGCTAGAAAACTAAAACAATAATTAATAACTCTATAGAAAAGGATCTAGGGATCGGGATTCACACATGTAGATTAATATATTGATGAAATTGGATTTAGAACATGCAAATAATTCATTGTGTGTTCGTAAGAATGATGTGTTCATTACAAATCATAGATCAGATGGTCTAGCAGGCTTTTGGGCGATTTACTAGGTCTTAATCCACCATGTCATGCTTTGTCTATTCAATTCTCGTATGTCTACCTTGGAAGAGAATTCCATACTAGTCAATGATTTTGATCAGGAATCGTCAACTATCGTTAAAATCCAAACATGCATAGACACAATGTTTTAAAAGCACAATTTCTTTTATCCAATTATCATCTTTTTAATCAATCTAACATGGCTACCCTACACCCTAGAAAGGTGACTACTTATGCATGATTAACAATGAAAGAAAAACTAAGATTATAAAACTAAGATTGGTAAACATGATAAAGGAAATACTAAAAGAAAATGAAACTATAATGTAAAACGAGAATAAAGATTACCGAAAAGGATGAGCAAAGATTGAAATGGAACAAGAACTTGAATAGGAAATGCAAACCCGAAAACTTGAGTTCCAATTACAAGTAGAACCATACAAACTTAGAACTAAACTAAACTAGAGAAAACTAAAACTAAACTAAAACTAAGAAAGATGAGAGAAAGAATAAAAACTAATCTAATCTAATGTTGTGTGGAGGCTAGGGTTTTTTTGTACATAGCATTTGTGTGTGGAGGCTAGGCTATTTATAGGGTCGAGAGGTTGCTCAAATGTGTCCAGATTCATCCCCTAGACAACCTAATAAAGCACTCCATTAAGGCTTGCATTAAAGAGAGGGAGATGAAGTGAAGATGCGTTCATCAGCAGACTTCCCCGATCGGGGAAGTGGTAATCCGATCGGGGATATTGCACTCTTGGTCAATTGACTATCGTTTGATCTTCCCTTGGTACGTGACTTGATCTACCTTGACTCCATTGACTTTAGATTCGAACGGGGACGTAACTAACACCTCTTGGGCCTCATTTCCTCCCCTATTTGAGCTTGATCATGTCCCCAAGGGTTAAGGGTCGGAGCATGAGGTTTGAGACGACTTTCGTCGACGAATAGCAAAACCGTCGCAACTTGTGCATATGAGCTCGTAATGACTTGAAACTTGTTCCCTTTGACTCGGAACCTCTAGATCTTTATAGCATGCCATGTTAACCTCACGTAATCGTCCTTCTTAGCTTCTCCTTGCTCATATTTCCTTCAAATGACGGGATTTGAAGTAGAAACGACTCAATTCCTACAAATGACATTAAAGCACGAGAAATACTGCAAAGGAGAGATTAGCTCATAAAACTATAAAACCACTTCTTAAAGTGGATAAACCATATCAAGTCGAGCTAAAATGAGGGGATAAAATCATACAAATATTCACTTATCAAACTCCCCCAAGCTAAACCCTTGCTTGTCCTCAAGCAAGCATACAATAACAAACATGACAAGGAGAAGGGCGACGAGCAACAATCAATCCAACCAAATGCAAATCCCATCAAGTAGCTTATAGAGCACAATGAAACACATCCCAAAACAACGTGGTCATAGGGAAAATGCAAAACATGGTTGAGATTTACATAACGGCGCAGCATAAGGAACATCAAATAGACTTTTCGGCTCTTGCATGATCTTTTGACAATGGACTCTCACGGTGCACTCAACACTCAAATTTTCATATAAATCAAGGAAATTTTGTTTTATATTTGAGTGGCACTCTCCTATCTACGACTCATGAGAATGCGCCCGCAATATAATATGGTAAACATTCCAAAACTACAAGTCAAAACAATCATGAAAAGCATAGAAAGAAGCCAAAAGCAAGAAGAAGGCTATGGGAGATGGGTAACAAAGTGGACAATTGAATTATGGTAATGTGGAGCTAAGGTCAAGCTAGAAACATACCAATTATGCACGGATGCTCAATCAAAACTCGGAACCATTCCCAAGAAAATAAAACTAAGCCAAAAATAGCAAATTGGCTTATACTCATGGCAACACAAGAGTGAATTTCCCAACTTTTTTGAATTTCGGATCATGGAAATAACACTCACAACTTCTTCTTCTTTTCATAAACCATTTTTTTTCTTTTCAATACATGCTTCTTTGTTTCTTTTCATTCTTTCATATTCAACATCATTTTTTTTTCATTTCTCTTTCTTTTCATTTTTTTTTCATTTTTTTTTCTTTCGAACTCTCTGTTTTTTCTTTTTTCTTTTTCTTCGGAACGGCAATCAGTAATTCCGTCCAATCAAGATCACTTTGACATAACTTGAATAATATCCCAAATGAGCACCCAAACACAAACGGTATAGCTACTAACATAACAACGTAGGCAATATTTTTACATGTAGCTAATGAAATGTGAAACAATGTGAAAAGTGGCTAAATTTAGGCAATGGATTCAAAGTGAATGGCTTCAAATGCTTTTTAAATCATGAATGTAATGCTCACTAGAAATGGAATGAAAACCATACTTGTGCGTTTTTGATGTGACGCAAATCATAAGGAGAAACTACACACACCTAATTGGGATCGGGTATAGATGTACCGATCACTGGAGGCTCTACCTTACCGTATATGTAGTTTGCCAAAGTCAAGATCAAGCCTAATAAGTCTAAAATCAGTCCCTCACCCACTGTGTACAAGACATCCCCGTGTATACAAAATCCCATCAAAAGCGTGAAACATTGGCTAAAAAGCTACAATAAGGGAAATGCATTGAGGAATGACATTATGCACAACACAATTGGGTGGACAAAACACACAACTTTTATTAAAAAAAATTAATTTTTTGATTTTTTTGGATTTTTCAAATTTTTCAAATTCAATAAACAACTAGACTAAATAAACGACACAAACTAAATCCCTCCCCCAAGCTAGAATAACACATTGTCCTCAATGTGCGAAACGGGTTTAAGCGCAGAAACCACAAAGAAGGACAACATAACTAACAAAGGAATGGGGGACGACTCAACAAAATGGTAAAGAAAGAAAAGAAAACATACAACCGTGCAGCAGCTCCCCCAAGCTAGCTTGAAAACGGGGGCAAAGTACAACCCAAGCACCAAAGTACCTGTGATGAACAAGCTACTACAATACTAGATAAACTTATTGTCTTATTGTCAAAGCTATTAGAACCAAAACCAAATGAATTATTTAAAAATTAACATTATTAAATTGTCCAACAAAAATAATTTATTTCATAACAAAAATAGAATAAAACACGGGTTGCCTCCCGCGAAGCTTTATTTAAATGTCTTGCTAGACTCTTTATTAATGAAAATCATTCTTTGTGCCTTAAAAAGCATGTCAATGCCCTTAGAAGTCGATCATATACCTGCTCATGAGCTATACAAAAACATATGTAAGCAATTGACAAGATATAGGCATGAAATATTGAAGGTAAGAATTGATATATCTTATCATTGTGCGCATGACAAACTTCATAGATGACCACTGAACTGCTTCACTCGTCAGTGAGAGATGGAGTGAAATGTTTAAGATCATGGAACAAACAATTAGTTCCCAAAATATCATTAGTGGACTCTAATTGGGGGTAGGGTGAATCAAAGGATTGGGAATCAAAAATGGGTGGTTGATCCCACTTAATTTCAAGGCTAGGTTCACAAACCCAGTATCATTTTCAAATAAATCTGGAATATTCTTAGCGAACGGATTTTCAAAGAAATCTGATGACTCGATCAACGACTCTCCATTGGAGTTACAAATGGGCTTAACAACATCCTTGTCTAAAGTCTCGACTACCATATGGTCAATATCAATAATGGGGGTCCCAAAATTGTCAAATGGAACGACACTAGAGTGACTTTCAATAGAAAAGGTTGGACCATCATCATCGTCATTTATTAATTCATATGATTGGGGAGAAATAGACTCACATGAGGGGGCAGAAAAAGCACAGGAGAAAATAGACTCACATGGGGGGGGGGGGGGTGAAAAAGCATAAGGCAAATTGATTGGCTTACATTTTTTAAGCGTGGGTTCTTCCTTTTGCCCTTTGAGCATTTGAATTTGAGCCATGATTTCATTGATTTGCTCTTGGATTCTCAACCGCCGGTGCATTTCATCCCGAGATTAGGATGCCATAGAGTCCAAGAAATCCAAAGTTCCTCTCCTCTCTTCTGATAAAAACTTCCACCACTCAATTGCATAGCCAGGCCACGACACTCAATGAGCATTCCATGAAGCACGACATCTCTCATATAGGTCTCATCAAGGGTATACCCAAGAGAGATATTATGGTTAGAATAGCTATAAAATCGGTCGAGGTATTCATGGAAAGGCTCAATCTCGCATTGTGGTGGTTGGAAATAGATAGTCATTGAGAGAAAATAAAGCAATCCCTTTGAAAGAAAATATTCCTATTACCTGAAAAGAGTCACTACACTACAAGGAAAAGGTGAGAAAAATCTCAAGGAACAAGTGTTCCTCGAGACAAAAGAAAAGAAGAAAAAAGAAAAAGACAAGGTAAAACTCTACTAATCACAAATAAACAAAACCGTGCTCCCCGGCAACGGCGCCAAAATTTGACAGGGTTGTCGCGTACCCTAATCAAAGATAAATAACCCTTGGGTAGGCTAACAACAAATAAATGCAGTTAGGGAAGTAAGGGGTCGATCTCGGGGAGACGGGAGATACTTGTGAAAAGATATGATTAGAATTTTAACTTGTACGATTGTCACAATGGTTTTTACTAAGCTAGAAAACTAAAACAATAATTAATGACTCAATATAGAAAAGGATCTAGGGAAGTAGGTTCACACATGTAGATTAACATATTGATGAAATTGGATTTAGGATATGCAAATAATTCATTGTGAGTTCGTAAGAATGATGTGTTCATTACAATCATAGATCAAATGGTCTAGCAGGCTTTTAGGCAATTTACTAGGTCTTAATCCACCATGTCATGCTTTGTCTATTCAATTCACGTATCTCTACCTTGGAAAGGAATTCCATTCTAGTCAATGATTTTGGCCAGAAATTGTCGACTATCGTTACAATCCAAACATGCATAGACACAACGTTTTAAAGGCACAATTTCTTTTATCCAATTATCATCTTTTAATCAATCTAACATGGCTATCCTACACCCTAGAAAAACGACTACTTATGCATGATTAACAATGAAAGGGCAACTAAGATTATAAAACTAAGAATGGTAAACATGATAAAGGAAATACAAAAAGAAAATGAAACTATAATGTAAAAACGAGAATAAAGATTACCGGAAGGGATGAGCAAAGATTGAAATGGAACAAGAACATGAATAGGAAATACAAACCCGAAAACGTGAGTTCCAATTACAAGTAGAACCATACAAACTTAGAACTAAACTAAACTAAACTAGAGAAAACTAAAACTAAACTAAAACTAAGAAAGATGAGAGAAAGAAGAAAAACTAATCTAATCTAATGTTGTGTGGATGCTAGGGTTTTTGTATATATCATTTGTGTGTGGAGGCTAGGCTATTTATAGGGTTGAGAGGTTGCTCAAATGTGTCCAGATTCATCCCGTAGACAACCTAATAAAGCACTCCATTAAGGCTTGCATTAAAGAGAGGTAGATGAAGAGAAGATGCGTTCATCAGCAAACTTCCCCGATCGGGGAAGTGGTAATCCGATCGGGGATGTTGTCAGTTCAGAATTTTGACAATCGTTTGATCTTCTTTCGGTACGTGACTTTATCTACCTTGACTCCATTGACTTTAGATTCGAACGGGGACGTAACTAACACCTCTTGGGCCTCATTTCCTCCCCTATTTGGGCCTGATCATGTCCCCAAGGTTTAAGGGTCGGAGCATGAGGTTTGAGACGACTTTCGTCGACGAATAGCAAAACCGTCGCAACTTGTGCATATGAGCTCGGAATGACTTGAAACTTGTTCCCTTTGACTCGGAACCTCTAGATCTTTATAGCATGCCACCTTAACCTCACGTAATCGTCCTTCTTAGCTTCTCCTTGCTCATATTTCCTTCAAATGACGGGATTTGAAGTAGAAACGACTCAATTCCTACAAATGACATTAAAGCACGAGAAATACTGCAAAGGAGAGATTAGCTCATAAAACTATAAAATCACTTCTTAAAGTGGATAAACCATATCAAATCGAGCTAAAATGAGGGGATAAAATCATACAAATATTCACTTATCAAACTCCCCCAAGCTAAACCCTTGCTTGTCCTCAAACAAGCATACAATAACAAACATGACAAGGACAAGGGCGACGAGCAACAATCAATCCAACCAAATGCAAATCCCATCAAGTATCTTATAGAGCACAATGAAACACGTCCCAAAACAACGTGGTCATAGGGAAAATGCAAAACATGGTTGAGATTTACATAACGGCGCAGCATAAGGAACATCAAATAGACTTTTCGGCTCTTGCATGATCTTTTGACAATGGACTCTCACGGTGCACTCAACACTCAAATTTTCATATAAATCAAGGAATTATTGTTTTATATTTGAGTGGCACTCTCCTATCTACGACTCATGAGAATGCGCCCGCAATCTAATATGGTAAACATTCCAAAACTACAAGTCAAAACAATCATGAAAAGCATAGAAAGAAGCCAAAAGCAAGAAGAAGGCTATGGGAGATGGGTAACAAAGTGGACAATTGAATTATGGTAATGTGGAGCTAAGGTCAAGCTAGAAACATACCAATTATGCAAGGATGCTCAATCAAAACTCGGAACCATTCCCAAGAAAATAAAACTAAGCCAAAAATAGCAAATTGGCTTATACTCATGGCAACACAAGAGTGAATTTCCCAACTTTTTGAATTTCGGATCATGGAAATAACACTCACAACTTCTTCTTCTTTTCATAAACCATTTTTTTTCTTTTCAATACATGCTTCTTTGTTTCTTTTCATTCTTTCATATTCAACATCATTTTTTTTCATTTCTTTTTCTTTTCATTTTTTTTTCATTTTTTTTTCTTTCGAACTCTCTGTTTTTTCTTTTTTCTTTTTCTTCGGAACGGCAATCAGTAATTCCGTCCAATCAAGATCACTTTGACATAACTTGAATAATATCCCAAATGAGCACCCAAACACAAACGGTATAGCTACTAACATAACAACGTAGGCAATATTTTTACATGTAGCTAATGAAATGTGAAACAATGTGAAAAGGGGCTAAATTTAGGCAATGGATTCAAAGTGAATGGCTTCAAATGCTTTTTAAATCATGAATGTAATGCTCACTAGAAATGGAATGAAAACCATACTTGTGCGTTTTTGATGTGACGCAAATCATAAGGAGAAACTACACACACCTAATTGGGATCGGGTATAGATGTACCGATCACTGGAGGCTCTACCTTACCGTATATGTAGTTTGCCAAAGTCAAGATCAAGCCTAATAAGTCTAAAATCAATCCCTCACCCACTGTGTACAAGACATCCCCATGTATGCAAAATCCCGTCAAAAGCGTGAAACATTGGCTAAAAAGCTACAATAAGGGAAATGCATTGAGGAATGACATTATGCACAACACAATTGGGTGGACAAAACACACAACTTTTATTAAAAAAAATAATTTTTTGATTTTTTTGGATTTTTCAAATTTTTCAAATTCAATAAACAACTAGACTAAATAAACGACACAAACTAAATCCCTCCCCCAAGCTAGAATAACACATTGTCCTCAATGTGCGAAACGGGTTTAAGCGCAGAAACCACAAAGAAGGACAACATAACTAACAAAGGAATGGGGGACGACTCAACAAAATGGTAAAGAAAGAAAAGAAAACATACAACCGTGCAGAAGCTCCCCCAAGCTAGCTTGAAAACGGGGCAAAGTACAACCCAAGCACCAAAGTACCTGTGATGAACAAGATACTACAATACTAGATAAAATTATTGTCTTATTGTCAAAGCTATTAGAACCAAAACCAAATGAATTATTTAAAAATTAACATTATTAAATTGTCCAACAAAAATAATTTATTTCATAACAAAAATATAATAAAACACGGGTTGCCTCCCGCGAAGCTTTATTTAAATGTCTTGCTAGACTCTTTATTAATGAAAATCATTCTTTGTGCCTTAAAAAGCATGTCAATGCCCTTAGAAGTCGATCATATACCTGCGCATGAGCTATACAAAAACATATGTAAGCAATTGACAAGATATAGGCATGAAATATTGAAGGTAAGAATTGATATATCTTATCATTGTGCGCATGACAAACTTCATAGATGACCACTGAACTGCTCCACTCGTCAGTGAGAGATGGAGTGAAATGTTTAAGATCATGGAACAAACAATTAGTTCCCAAAATATCATTAGTGGACTCTAATTGGGGGTAGGGTGAATCAAAGGATTGGGAATCAAAAATGGGTGGTTGATCCCACTTAATTTCAAGGCTAGGTTCACAAAACCCAGTATCATTTTCAAATAAATCTGGAATATCCTTAGCGAAGGGATTTTCAAAGAAATCTGATGACTCGATCGACGACTCTCCATTGGAGTCACAAATGGGCTTAACAACATCCTTGTCTAAAGTCTCGACTACCATATGGTCAATATCAATAATGGGGGTCTCAAAATTGTCAAATGGAACGACACTAGAGTGACTTTCAATAGAAAAGGTTGGACCATCATCATCGTCATCTATTAATTCATATGATTGGGGAGAAATAGACTCACATGAGGGGGCTGAAAAAGCACAGGAGAAAATAGACTCATGTGGGGGGGGGGGGGGGGAAAAAGCATAAGGAAAATTGATTGGCTTACATTTTTTAAGCGTGGGTTCTTCCTTTTGCCCTTTGAGCATTTGAATTTGAGCCATGATTTCATTGATTTGCTCTTGGATTCTCAACCGCCGGTGCGTTTCATCCCGAGATTGGGATGCCATAAAGTCCAAGAAAATCCAAAGTTCCTCTCCTCTCTTCTGATAAAAACTTCCACCACTCAATTGCATAGCCAGGCTACGACACTCAATGAGCATTCCATGAAGCACGACATCTCTCATATAGGTCTCATCAAGGGTATACCCAAGAGAGATAATATGGTTAGAATAGCTATAAAATCGGTCGAGGTATTCATGGAAAGGCTCATTCTCGCATTGTGGAGGTTGGAAATAGATAGTCATTGAGAGAAAATAAAGCAATCCCTTTGAAAGAAAATATTCCTATTACCTGAAAAGAGTCACTATACTACAAGGAAAAGGTGAGAAAAATCTCAAGGAACAAGTGTTCCTCGAGACAAAAGAAAAGAAAAAAAAGAAAAAGACAAGGTAAAACTCTACTAATCACAAATAAACAAAACCGTGCTCCCCGGCAACGGCGCCAAAATTTGACAGGGTTGTCGCGTACCCTAATCAAAGATAAATAACCCTTGGGTAGGCTAACAACAAATAAATGCAGTTAGGGAAGTAAGGGGTCGATCTCGGGGAGACGGGAGATACTTGTGAAAACATATGATTAGAATTTTAACTTGTACGATTGTCACAATGGTTATTACTAAGCTAGAAAACTAAAACAATAATTAATAACTCTATAGAAAAGGATCTAGGGATCGGGCTTCACACATGTAGATTAATATATTGATGAAATTGGATTTAGAACATGCAAATAATTCATTGTGTGTTCGTAAGAATGATGTGTTCATTACAATCATAGATCAAATGGTCTAGCAGGCTTTTAGGCAATTTACTAGGTCTTAATCCACCATGTCATGCTTTGTCTATTCAATTCACGTATCTCTACCTTGGAAAGGAATTCCATTCTAGTCAATGATTTTGGCCAGAAATCGTCGACTATCGTTACAATCCAAACATGCATAGACACAACGTTTTAAAGGCACAATTTCTTTTATCCAATTATCATCTTTTAATCAATCTAACATGGCTATCCTACACCCTAGAAAAACGACTACTTATGCATGATTAACAATGAAAGGGCAACTAAGATTATAAAACTAAGAATGGTAAACATGATAAAGGAAATACTAAAAGAAAATGAAACTATAATGTAAAAACGAGAATAAAGATTACCGGAAGGGATGAGCAAAGATTGAAATGGAACAAGAACTTGAATAGGAAATACAAACCCGAAAACTTGAGTTCCAATTACAAGTAGAACCATACAAACTTAGAACTAAACTAAACTAAACTAGAGAAAACTAAAACTAAACTAAAACTAAGAAAGATGAGAGAAAGAAGAAAAACTAATCTAATCTAATGTTGTGTGGAGGCTAGGGTTTTTGTATATATCATTTGTGTGTGGAGGCTAGGCTATTTATAGGGTTGAGAGGTTGCTCAAATGTGTCCAGATTCATCCCCTAGACAACCTAATAAAGCACTCCATTAAGGCTTGCATTAAAGAGAGGTAGATGAAGAGAAGATGCGTTCATCAGCAAACTTCCCCGATCGGGGAAGTGGTAATCCGATCGGGGATGTTGTCAGTTCAGAATTTTGACAATCGTTTGATCTTCTTTCGGTACGTGACTTTATCTACCTTGACTCCATTGACTTTAGATTCGAACGGGGACGTAACTAACACCTCTTGGGCCTCATTTCCTCCCCTATTTGGGCCTGATCATGTCCCCAAGGGTTAAGGGTCGGAGCATGAGGTTTGAGACGACTTTCGTCGACGAATAGCAAAACCGTCGCAACTTGTGCATATGAGCTCGGAATGACTTGAAACTTGTTCCCTTTGACTCGGAACCTCTAGATCTTTATAGCATGCCATCTTAACCTCACGTAATCGTCCTTCTTAGCTTCTCCTTGCTCATATTTCTTTCAAATGACGGGATTTGAAGTAGAAACGACTCAATTCCTACAAATGACATTAAAGCGCGATAAATACTGCAAAGGAGAGATTAGCTCATAAAACCACTTCTTAAAGTGGATAAACCATATCAAATCGAGCTAAAATGAGGGGATAAAATCATACAAATATTCACTTATCAATTCTCCAACTTTTATAAAGTCTATTTTGTTTACCCATCTTTTAGATCTCATCTTAATAAGATTAGTATAATTTCTTCTTTCTTTATCCAAATTCGATGATTTTTTCACTCTCATGCTCCCCTCGCCGTTTCCTTCATTATTATGTATGTAGATATCAATTTTAATTTCATTTATCAAAATCTAATCTTCTAAAGGAAATGTCTTTCTAATCTATTTATCTTAATAATTTTTTTATATTATAGTTGAGACTTTATGAAGGTGGATCCTTAGCTTTAAGGCGGCGTTTTAGAAGATTTGAACTAACGTAGATGGGTTACTCGATATTACATTTTTGTGTGGTTAGTGTCGGCATAGGAGAAGATGATTCCTAGCCGGCACTTGAGTCTGGAAGTGATTAAATTCGGGGAAAACCGAATAGGATTATGTTAAAGATGAGTTATTTAGATTGAGTTTATTTTATTTCTCATTGCTTTTGTATTAACAATGTTGTTAGTGATATTTGGGTAAAGTTCGTGTTGTGGTATTGACAATGGTGATAATGATTTGTATTATGTTTGATTTTTGTTCATTCTTGTTTGTGGTTTATCTTGTACTATGAGATTGGTATTTGAAGATTCATCATCAACCCAAGGAAAAAGATAAAGATCCATGTTTATTGTTTGTGCGACGCCGAAGGGTAAAAATTTACTCAACTCGGTGAAATTTTACCCGACCGAGTTAATTTTTGCCCGATACAAAAGTTGTCCAGAGTTGCCAAAAAATGGTATGGAAACCGGCAGGTGCAATTTAACCGCGGTGGGCGAAGTTTTTGTGCACTGTCAAGCTTTCAGAAATAGGTCATATCTCACTTGTTTCTTGTCTATTTCTGGCGTGTGAATTACGTTAGAACCATAAGACCATAAGCTATTACCACAAATTGAAATCGCTTCATTTACATGTCTAGAACTCAAGTTATAATCGTTTAAAGTTAACCCTTGTTTTAGATGAATTCCAAATTTGTTGTTTTGGGGAGGGCTTATGTATCTTATTGATTACGTAATACTTGTGTACTATGTATTGAACCATGTTTATCATTGGAAACTCTATCTTATGTCTCATTCACATGTTTAATGACGGTTCTTAGATGTTTCACTCATGTATGTCATGTTTACCTTCAATGGTCTTTGTTGTGACAACCCTCGCGAATGCGGAAATAATAAACAAACAAGCATGTGAATTATATTGCGGAAATAGGTAGTTTTTAAAAACTTTTATACATGCAAGTTAAATAAAACGAGGAGTGTCAAAATATTACAACTAAGTGCAGAAAATAACAAAGAGACGGAGTCTCTCAAAATGTGAACAAAGAACAAGTGTTTAGCAAATAAGCTAAAATCGTCTAGAGGTTAATCTTCCAGGGACAACGCCCGCTAGCTCACACCCGAACCCCAAAACATCATATCCAAAAAGGCATCCAAGCAAGCAACCTGTTCATTCATGAAAAAACATGAACGCCACAGTCAGTGGGGAGTAACTCCGGGTTCTCCCAGCCATATCACATTAAACGTACATATAAGGAAATACAAAAGTAAAGCATGCATATATATATATATACATGTGAGTTGCGATAAGAATAGATAGACAATTCTATAGATAATGATAAGAACATAAGAGGCACAAATCCGAATTCATCATGATATTCAAAGACTCGGGGAAGACACTCTTAGGCAACCGAATACGCTCACTAGGGCTTGCATCTCACCGTTAGCGGTATAAGTTTGATAAGATTGAGACTCGACAGACAAACCAAGTCAAGTAATGCGATGATCACAATAAATCCAACATATTATCATCCATTCACGAACCAAGACATTGACGGTGTCCAATCATGCAATGACCATGAACAATATCATGAAATCACGCATTCAAAGACGACACAAGACGACAGCTCTCACGGTAAATGAAACGCACTAGCATCGTGTACATGGCAAGTATGATTAAAAGGCATCCACGGGATAAAACATTTCCCTGAAAGCATACACGATAAAACATTTCGCGTATGTAGACTAATTTCCTCCTGGTAGCACGACGATAATAAATATCCGGTCCTAGTCTAAACCTGGCCAGGATCTCGGAATAAACGTGTGCCGATTCGACATGCGATAAAACGTTTCGCATCCAAGACTCGGGCTTATAATAATAAATGCCGAGTACCCCAAATTCGGTAGATCAATTCACGAAAGAGGCGGAAAAGAGCACAAGACTCATAACAAGCGGTACGCTACATGCAAATAACACCACCTCGCAAGTATACAACATTTGACGGCCGGGTCGAACAACGCATAGCGTTCAACTCCCAACAACGTCGTCGTATGCCCACTAACACATGCATTTAAGCAGTAGGATACCTCTCCGTTCCGACATTCAAGCCTTACGAACGGGAAGGTAGCCAAGGGATGCGAATAAAAAGCACAAGGACAAATAGTGCCAAAACCGACTTCATGTGTAAAAACCGACTCAAAGTGGGACATACGAAAAACCGTCCACAAAACATGTGATACCATGCGAATGAGATATCATATATCCAAAACATGAATCAATACATGATACCCAAGCATTAGACCAAGTTTAAGAAGCATAATAAATAAGAAACATAGATAACTCTCCAAAACAACAAGTTTGGAAACTAACTTAAACAAGGTTTCACTTCAAACTGTCATAACTAGAGTTCTAGATATGGGAATGCAGAAATTCCAAGTCGAGGTGATAGCTTATCCTCTTACGGTTCCAACGAGTGGTCACAAGCCCAAAACAAGCAAGTAACGAAAGAGATATGATCTTTCTACCAAAAAGGGTCAGTGTAGTGAAACTGCGCAAGTCACGACCGTGAAATGAGGTTTCACGACCGTGAAACACTCTGTTACCAATTTCACCCGAGAGTCTTCAACAAAATTCAATCCTATCATTTCCAATTCTCATAATCCATTTCTAATACTATCAACAATCAATACTCATCATCAACAATCATCAAATAACAACAATCATCATTCATAACATGATTCCTAAGCTTACTAATCGTATTCTAAATACGAATCCTAGCATATAAAGCATGTAAACACGTAAATGATACCGAGTAACCCTCACCGGTACCTTACGCGTCTTTAATCGATTTACTAAGCCTTCCTAGTAGTGTCTCCACTACAAATAGGTAATAAAAAAGAGAATTACTTTCACCTGAGAAAGACGGATTAATTTAAAAAGCGAGAAAGACGGTAATTTTATTACAAATACGGATAGAGGAAGGTAAGAGGGGAAGAATAAGACGAACTTACGTGAATTCTAGCAAGTAACGAAGAAGTTACGACAATTCTAAGATCGATATTCAAAGAGGGAAAGTTTCTTAAAGAAGAAGAAAGAGTTTTGTGTTTGATTTTGTGTTGAATGAAAAATTAGGTTAAGGAGGGAGTAGTGTGAGTTATGTAGGAGAAAAGTCAAAGACGGTTTCCAACGTCAAGAAAGTCAAAGACGACTTAAAATTCAAGAAAAGTCAAAGACGACTAAAATTCAAGAAAAGTCAAAGACGACTTAAAATTCAAGAAAAGTCAAAGACGACTTAAAATTCAAGAAAAGTCAAACTCGACTCAAAAGTCTAGAAAAGTCAAACTCGACTCAAAAGTCAAGAAAAGTCAAACTCGCCTTAAGACGGGATTTTCATGGAATCTCACAGAAATTCCAAATACGAACTCGGAAATTCTAAATTCGACTCGAAACATAAAAAACTAATTTAAAACTTAAATTCGCTGAAAAGATTTCGTAAAATATTTCTACTATAAAAATAGGGTACATTTCCGGGTGTTACAATCACCCCTCCTTTTAAAAAGTTTCGTCCTCGAAACTTGAGAGTAGAAAAGAAAAGTTATAAGGACCAATTCGTTTTCTCCAATTTGGTATTCAACACATTTTCAAGGAAATGTATTTCAAAAGCATGACATTTTCCAAAAAGGTATAGGAAAAGTTTTCGAAAGTAACTCTTTTTCTGTGGAACGAAATTGTTCTTGTCGTGCACACAAGGACACCAGCATTCCAAAGTAAAGACAAGATTAAAATTAAATCATACGTTGATAAGTGCAGAACCAATCATTAGACGTATCAAATAACAAGTTCTAGCATCCAACCAAACGCAAAATCCAGTATAAGAGCAACCTAAATCCATTTTCGAAAAATGAAAGTAGAAATTTCATTTCTAAAACTCTTTTAAAAGGATAAATGTGAAATCCATCGTGAACATTTGAAAATTTTCTAAATTCGTACACTCAAGACAACCAAACATTTCACACACATAAAAGTAATTTGAACATCAAACTCACAATCATGGTAATAAAAGATAAACACAACGAGTAAAAAGAAACAAGAAGGCTTATCAAAACGAGTAATAGCGGAAAGAAGGACAATGTCCAAAGAATAACAAATTGAATAAGCGTCAATTTGAAAGGCAAAGGGAGGAATGAACGACAAAGCAATTGCTCAAAAGGGGAAGAAAACCTAAGAACCAAACACTCCACTCAAATACAAAAGTCATCATAGTCAATTTCTCGGGCATTTTCGCCAAACCCAAATTATAGCCACATCATTCTAAGGGCTTATCCAATTAACATCACAAACATCGTTAATAAGCTAGTCCTCAAAAGAATGTAACTCATCTCGGTCATACCTTAACCGCTTTCAATCAATAGATTCTACAAAATCCTTAACAATCATCAGGTCAAACTACGAACCCGAATATCTAGTATCCAACTAGCATTAACTAAGGTCTATCAACAAGGGAAAATCCACAATTAAATAATCCACATGAAAGATTCCTAAATGTATTCGAACATCCCTAGACCAGCCAATTATTACACTCGAATCCACAAGCATAAATAATTATATCTAGAAAAGCATAATTACCACCAATCATAAGATGAATGGGCTCACCATTCCTATTCTATAATCCATAACAACCGAGCATTCATTATCCAAAGCTTGCAACGAACATTTCTCAATTTCAAACTATGATTCCTTAAGAATAAAAGGGAATTACTAATCCCAAACCGCAAATGACCAATCACTTGGAAATCAAACAACCATTCAAATCATCTATTTCATCTAAAACTAAAAATGAATCGATTTTCATTGATGACAAAACTCCTCAAACTTTGGGTACCAACTCAATTACCCTAAAGCAAGGTCTCTTTTAGAATCCACCAATTAGAGACATCAAATTCCCAAATGATATACCAAGCAACCGTTATAATACCCAACAACAACGAACTATTATCATGATCAACTAAATTCTCAAAATAATACTAGAATACCAAGCTCCAAATCTAAAACCACTAAGAGAGGATACATTATCACTATTAGGATCCATCCCAGAGCTTAAGTCCTATTTCCCATGATCAAATACAACATGAAATTGACCCAATCCAAAGAAATATATTCTAGCTAAAGAATCCCAAAATACATGACATTAATTCTCTAAGCCAAACAAACGAGACATCCAATCCACTAGAGGGAAGATGAAGCAGCAACAAGCTAGGAAACGATAAGAAATCTCAAGGAAAACACTAGAATAATCAGGCACGAGATTACAAGAGAGGAGCGCTGAAAATAACGAGGTCAAGGAAGGGACAAAGCAGATAGTAGAGGTATGAATATATCTGAGTAAGAAATAAGATACAAGCATGCGATTTCTTAAAGATCACTCTTGACAAAAACATTCAAGAATGGAAATGAAAAGGAATGATGGCACGAGTAAAGGTTTAAGGTTTAATCCACAAAATTGTAAAGCAACTCATCCTAAACAAAAGTCTCTTACAAGGGACCATCGTACCACAATCATCAAAGTAAGGTACACCTAGATTTGATATATTTCGACTCCAACCCAATTCATCCATCCTTTCATATCACCCGGATTCCCAATTGCGGAATTGCAACTCAAGTATAATAACATTCCTTTAGCTCAAATATTCAACACAACCTCAAAGGTTTCTTTAATTGAAGGACTAACAAATACTCTCTTATACTCGGTCATTTTAAAGTCTATAGCCCACGAGTTCATTATTATCAAAGTACAACATCAAGCCAAACATCATCATTAACATCCCAAGGTATTTCCATCATAGATCACATCATCGAATCTCTCTCATATCTATAATCTTCAAGTAATATGGTTCAACTTACAACGAAACATTACTACTTCAAACGAGTCTCCGATACCATAAGATAAGATCATATCTTTAAATCCAAGAACTATAGCCAAATGCTTTTCCACCAAGCCTACACTTACAAACAACCCATAGGAAGACCACTAGACGTCATCACTTTAGTCTCAAAAGCATTTCTGCACTCAAGATATCCATTCTAAACATTCTATCTTTACACAAATAAACATATAGATAAGCATGGTCTTTAAAACAATACAAAACTTCAAAGTCCAAAAGACTAAACTACTAATGGGTTAAGAAGTCCTAGCCAACTCATTCAACCTTACACCATCAAATACCATGAACTATCTACACATTAGTCATGGCAAGCATCAAGCATAAAAATCATCAAACTTATCTTACTACCTTTCCTTAGAGTTACAATCAATCATCAATATAGGGTGAATTAAGATCTACACCCTTTTCCTCAAATCACAAAATCATTCTAACAAACACTAATACTCCACAAAGTCTAAAATTCTTCCAACCAAGTACAATATGCCACAAACAAAAGGGTATGGCATCCACAAAAAATGTTACAAGAGGAAAGTAAGGATACCAATGGTAAAATGGAGGAACTATCAAGAGTAATTTCCAAGAGGCAAACAAGTTGGAAAAGAAAGAAGTGCATAGATAGAAGGAAGAGAGCATAATACAATAAGGACGAGAGAATTCAAAGCTGAGGAAGAAATACAATTCAAATAGGCTAGTAAATCTTCAAATCTCCGGTAGAGGATACTTCTTCTAGGTAACACAATGATCCACCTTAAGACGGTAGATACAAACAAACATAACATCACTCAACACAATCAACAAACAAGTTAGAACCTAACAAACATCAAGTACACCAAGACTACCAAGTAAAGTCCTTAATTTCTACCCATCTCTCATTTATTATTTCAAGGTCAAGTAGTTTAAGTTTAGGGTTCCCGTGTGTGCGTCGGGAGCGATAAAGCTCTGATACCAACTGTGACAACCCTCGCGAATGCGGAAAGATAAAACATACAAGCATGTGGAAATCATATAGCGGAAATATGAAGTTTTTAAAAACTTTTATACATGCAAGGAAAGAATACGAGGAGTGTCATATATTACACACTAGAGTACGAATTATACCACACCAAGAGACGAAGTCTCTCCAAAAGGTTAACAAGTAAAAGTGATCTTACATAATAGATGGGGTATTTTCGAAATAGATGGGGTATTTTCGAAATAGATGGGGTATTTTCCAAATAGATGGGGTATTTTCCAAATAGATGGGGTATTTTCGAAATAGAATTAGCAACTAGCTAAACAACGTCTAGAGGTGTTTCATCCAGGGACAACGCCCGTAAGCTCACACCCGAACCCCAAAATAGCATAAGCAAAAAGCCATCCATGCAAGCAACCTGTTCATTCATGAAAAAAATGAACGCCACAATCAGTGGGGAGTAACTCCGGGTTCTCCCAGCCATATCACATTAAACGTACATATAAGGAAATACAAAAGTAAAATCATGCATATATAGATATACATGTGAGATACGATAAGAATAGATAGGCAATTCGATAAATAATGATAAGATCATGTGGAAATCAAATCTGAAACCATAATGTTATTCAAAGACTCGGGGAAGACACTCTTAGGCAATCGAATACGCTCACTAGGGCTTGCATCTCACCGTTAGCGGTATAAGATTGATAAGATTGAGACTCGACAGACAAACCAAGACAAGTCATGCGATGATTACACAAATCCAACATATTAGCATCCATTCACGAACCAAGACATTGACGGTGTCCAATCATGCAATGACCATGAATAATATCATGAAATCACGCAATCACGAACGACGGTGCCCAATCATGCAATGACCATGAATAATATCATGAAATCCCGCATTCAAAGACGACAACACGACGACGACCTCTCTCACGGTAAATGAAACGCACTAGCATCGTGTACAAGGCAAGTATGATTATGGGCATCCACGGGAGTAAACCCTTCCCTGAACGCATACACGATTCAATCCATTTCGTATATGTAGACTAATTTCCTCCTGGTAGGACGACGATAATAATACGGTCCTAGTCTAAATCTGGCCAGACTCTCGGAATAAATCATGTTCCGATTCGACACGTGGTAAGACGTTCCACATCCAAGACTCGGGCTTACAATATATATGCCGAGTACCCCAAATTCGGTAGATCAATTCACGAAAGAGGCGGAAAAACAGCTCAAGCCTCATAACAAGCGGTACGCTACATGCAAATAACACCACCTCGCAAGTATAAAACATTTGACGGCCGGGTCGAACAACGCATAGCGTTCAACTCCCAACAACGTCGTCATATGCCCACTACACATGCAATTAAGCAGTAGGATACCTCTCCGTTCCGACATTCCAGCCTTACGAACGGGAAGGTAGCCAAAGGAATGAGAGTACAAAGCACAAGACAAAATAGTGCTCAAACCGTATCATTTGTAAAAACCGACTCAACGTGGGGCATACCAAAAACCGTCACAAAACATGAGAATAGGGAATCATATAAGTTTAAATATGATAAACATGAGTCAATACATGATACATAAGCATTAGAACAAGTTTATGAAGCATAAGGAATAAAAACATAGTTCACCTCTCCAAAACAATGTTGTTTGGAAACCAACAAAAACAAGGGTCAACTTCAAACGGTCATAACTAGAGTTCTATATATGGGAATGCAGAAATTCCAAGTCGAGGTGATAGCTTAACCTCTTACGGTTCCAACGAGATGTCACACGCCCAAAACAAACAAGTAACGAAGGAGATATGATCATTTTACCAAAAAGGGTCAGTGCAGTGAAACTGCGCAAGTCACGACCGTGACTTGTATTTCACGACCGTGAAATGGGGTTTTACGACCGTGACTTACATCTCACGACCGTGAGATGTGTTACCAAGTCACCCGTGAACCTTCAAGATAAATTCAATCCTTTTATTTTCAATTCTCATAATCTACTTCTATTAACTATCAACAATCAATATTTATCATCAACAATCATCAACTAACATCAATCATCATCAACTAACATCAATCATCATCAATATCATAATTCCTAGGCTTTCTAAATGTATTCTAAATACGAACTCTAACATGGAAATCATGTAAAACACGTAAATGATACCGAGTAACCCTTCACCGTTACCTTTTCGCGTCTTTAAACGGTTACTAAGCTTTCCTAATCTCCACCTACATACAATTAGATAATAAAACACTACAACAAATACCTTGTTTTTTCGACGCTTTTTTAGTTAATTATTGACACTTAAAAGCGTCGAGAAAAATATTTTCGACGCTTTAGCAAAGCGTCAATTTTTGGGCCGTCAGTATTTTTTGACGCTTATAACAGTCACACTTGTCGACGCAATCATGTGTCCTTTTATTATTTTCGATGCTTTATTGTGTCAGCATTTATGGCATTATGTTTTACTTATTAAGTGATTCTTGACGCTTTTTTATGTCGGGCATTAATGTAGTCAACAATTTACACAAAAAAGCGTCAATAGCTGTCGAGGTATATATTTTTTTTTTACAAATAGTACAAAATTTTATGTGCATTTATATTGCTCTTTAATTTTCCTCTCTAGTTAGTATCAAGGATGGATACTCAATCTATCAAATTACACAAGATGATTAGCAGTACATTAAACTTTAATTCTTTGAATAATCTGATAAATATCCTTACAATAATATGTTTTTACATAATTGGCGTGAAAAATAGATGCAATATCGCCTATTGCAAAATAGAAACGCAAATCTAATACAAAATAATATCAAGCTCTTTAATGCTCTCCATATATTCTGGTAGATAAAAAATTCCCTCATGCCTCGGCTCAAACTTGTTATTTCTTCTACACATAGTATTTTTGGATAACCTGTTCAAGGAACATACAAAAAAAATAAGCAAACCAACTTACATCAAGTTTGATCGAACTTGTAGGATTAGAGAAACCACCAAAACACCTAGAACACACCTTACTTATTAATAACTTGGCCTGGCCATATGTTATTGGCAATAACATGAAACTTAATCTATAAAATTATTCACACCAGTCAACGACTTATAATTCTAAAATCGGTTAGTTATTATCCGTCTTAAGCTTAAGACGAGTTACATACTACCACATAATGGAAATAAAGACAACACTTTTGGTATTTTTTAGGTTCACAAGTAGGGTAATTTGGTACGTATTTAACCCGTCTTAAGCTTAAGAGTTAAGACGGATAATGTCGGTCTTAAATGAGAATTTGTGTTCTAAAATATATTCTACTCACGACCACTTGGTTTCTACACCAAACTACTGTTGTGGTGGCGAGTCTAACATATTACTAGACATCCTGCTTGTAAAACACTTCATCAAAACATCATATGTGCAACATAAAAATTGAGAGAAAACATACCAAGTTCAAGGAGGGCTTTCTCGAGTTGGAATAGATAGTCTATGTTAGGCCCTCACGGGTCTTCTGCACGAACAATTTGCTTGCAAGTCATAATTTGTTTTCTTGGAAGGTAGTAGCGAAATAATCAATCTGATCTCCTTAAGATGGATTAAGAATTAATCAAGACAATATCCTCTTCACAACTTTTCAAATACTTACTCATACTTTCATAGTCATAAAAATTGAAATACATCAGGATATAACCAAGTCTTATGGGAATAGTATAAAAGAGTGCTTTGTCTCAACTCTCAAAGACTAGTTTGTGTTCAAAGCAATAGTGAAAATACAACAAAGAGAAAACTTTGTGCAAACAGCAGAAATAGATGACCATAGTCAATAAAAAATGGAACATACATTGCAATCTCTTCTAGTGGAGCAGGATCCAGGTAGTTTACATTAAGTTTTTTTTTTATCTATGGAGCCAACATACCTGAATATTTTCAAACATCATTATTACTCGCATGGGACATAGAAAAGATAAGAGCTCATTTTTGGGTACTTACACTAACACCCCAGTCAAAGTCGGAGTTGAATAAGTCAATTCCTTTAGAAAATACATAGTCAATTACGATGAAGTGAAAATTATTTGTTACATATCTACCTTACCGAAATCGACATAAAGCTTATGGCAATATTGTTTCTCCCGCAACTCTATATACTGCGCGTTATTACACTACAGAGGGTACTCTGTTAAAAAAAATAGCATCAAGAGAAGGAGACGGAACGTATGAAAACGAGAGGACTACACACCAAATAATATACAGGAAAAGCATAGCGTGATGGCACTTGCAATGTCCTTCCTTGGTGCAAACCTTATGAGTGATTCCAGGCCACACTACACCTGAATAAATAATAAAAATGGATGGATTACAACAAGTGACAAAATCATTTAACTTTTTGAAGACTAAGTGACAGAATCATTTCGTTTGGTGTTACGGGAACGAACTGGCAGTAGAAGTACAAAGTGGAGAGGGATTCAAACCCATATCATATCATTAACATACACTCTATTTATACCACAACCAAGACCTCATTGTTGAAATAAAAAATTCATGATAAGCATGAGCAAGAGATTACCTGATAAAAGAAGAACGAGCCAAATGTTTCAGTAGTAAAAAAACTACCTTAAAAAAATTATCCAACCATAAAGCTACAAGAAAGGATCCATTAGGTTAGAGTCCATAATATCACAACACTCTTCTTGGAACATTTCCGCACACAAACGGTCTTTTTTTTCCAGAGCAGTGCCAGAAAACAGTAATTCTGATCTAGGGAGAGTGCATTGTCAAATAGCATAATACCATTGGTACTCTTGATAAAATAATCACCCCAAAAGCTAAGACTATAAATGATCAGATTTGTCTTCAACAACTTTAAGCTTCTCAAAATGAATCGACATATGCCAAGGTTACTATCTTATGGACCCTTAACCTATATGAGCAGTAAGAAGAGTTAACTAAGAGCAAAATACAATCTATCGGAGTAATCGCACCCTTAAACTAGCAATATTCGTCATCTGCAATGTGTTCATTTAGCCCTACCTATACTACTATCTCCCTTTTCTTTAACCAATCGAACAAAATCAATTATTTGACCACTTTCCCACGAACATTACTTCACTAATCAGTTGATAATCCTATATCCTTTGCACAAAAATCTCAAAATTTCTAGTTTAAAATCGTTTTACACAATACCAATTGTAGTTAGGATCATAGGCAAAGAATCAAGCTTTCATCAACATACCCATTTCAAACTAAACATAATTCCTCAGATCAATTATTCAATCAAAACCTCAAGAAACACCCTATATTTTAAAACCAACCAATTATTTAACATTAATTAATCAAATGAAAAATAATTAATTAAAGAAAGATTAATTTTTTAAACTTACACAAATTCCATCATCAGCAGGCTCTAATGTGATGATTCTACTTGGGTATTCTGGTGTTCCTCTATGGTCAGTGCTTCCTGCATCTAGTAATCAACAAAAACGAAGTACATAAATGTCATGATGATCTGATTCATTTGATGGTAATAATCCAAATTGTTCTTCTTATATAAGAATTACATACAGAATATTGAAAAAGAATGAAAGGAGTCGGAGTTTAAATCAGTAAATAAAACACTAAGTGGTGGAGAAAGTAACGGATCCATACACCAAATTACAAAACAAATGGTCCATCAGAACATAATTAAACTGAAACTTAAAGTTAACAACTTCAGTTTAAATCTAAAACCAAGGACCCTAATTAAATTTCAGATTTTAACAAAAAAAATCAATACAAAAAATAAGAAATACTTCATATAAATGTTAGATTGGAGTAACAACTTACAATAAGATTGATTGCATTATTGAATATGGTAGAAAGTTAATTGGAGGCAGGGATGGCGAACCCTCTTGGTTGTGCAAATTTCAAAGCGTATGAGACATACAGAGATGTAAGAGAAAAGTAGAAACGGAAGAGATGAAGAGTATAATATTTTCATCTCATCTCGTGAATTATGAGAGAAATTATTTTCTGGATCTGGTAGGGATTAGGGTTTAAAAATTTTACAACTGCGCTCAAGTACGTTTATTAAATGTGAAAGTTAAGTTGAGCGGGATTTCGGAAAATTTGACTCACACGAATAGTTAATTTCATTTTTACTCAATAAGATGACCCGACGCTTTTAAAAGCGTCAATACCAAAGCGTCGTAAAAGTAAGGGTTTTGTTGTAGTGAAAGATGAATATCATTCACCTTAAGAAAGACGGATAATTTAAAAAGCGAGAAAGACGGTAATTTTATTACCAATACGGATAGAGGAAGATAAGAGGGGAAGAATAAGACGAACTTACGGGAATTTGAGCGAGTAACGAAGGAGTAGCGTTGAATCTAAGACGGATCAAAAATGGAGGCAAGGTTTTCTTTGGTTTTCTTAAGGAAGAAGAAAGAATGAGTTGGGGGGAAAATGAATTAGGTTTAGGGTGAGTATGAGGGAGTATATATAGGAGAAAGTCAACGAAAGTCAAAGACGGCTCGAAAGTCAAGAAAATTCAAAGACGACTGAAAATTCAAGAAAAGTCAAAGACGACTTAAAATTCAAGAAAAGTCAAAGACGACTTAAAATTTCAAGAAAAGTCAAAGACGACTTAAAATTTCAAGAAAAGTCAAAGACGACTTAAAATTCAAGAAAAGTCAAACTCGACTCAAAAGTCAAGAAAAGTCAAACTCGACTCAAAAGTCAAGAAAAGTCAAACTCGCCTTAAGACGGGATTTTCATGGAATCTCACAGAAATTCCAAATACGAACTCGGAAATTATAAATTCGACTCGAAACATAAAAAGCTAATTTAAAACTTAAATTCGCTGAAAAGATTTCGTAAAATATTTCTACTAGAAAAATATGGTACATTTCCGGGTGTTACAATCACCCCTCCTTTTAAAAAGTTTCGTCCTCGAAACTTGAGAGTAGAAAAGAAAGGTTATAAGGACCAATTCGTTTTCTCCAAATTGGTATTCAAAACATTTTCAAGGAAATGTATTTCAAAAGCATGACATTTTCCAAAAAGGTATAGGAAAAGTTTTCGAAAGTAACACTTTTTCTGTGGAACGAAATTGTTCTTGTCGTGCACACAAGAACACCAGCATTCCAAAGTAACGACAAGATTAAAATTAAATCATACGTTGATAAGTGCAGAACTAATCATTAGACGTCTCAAATAACAAGTTTTAGCATCCAACCAAACGCAAAATACAGTATAAGAGCAACCTAAATCCATTTTCGAAAAATGAAAGTAGAAATTTCATTTCTAAAACTCTTTTAAAAGGATAAATGTGAAATCCATCGTGAAAATTTGAAAATTTTCTAAATTCGTACACTCAAGACAACCAAACATTGCACACACAAAAAAGTAATTTGAACATCAAACTCACAATCATGGTAATAAAAGATAAACACAACGAGTAAAAAGAAACAAGAAGGCTTATCGAAACGAGTAATAGCGGAAAGAAGGACAATGTCCAAAGAATAACAAATTGAATAAGCGTCAATTTGAACGGCAAAGGGAGAAATGAACGACAAAGCAATTGCTCAAAAGGGGAAGAAAACCTAAGAACCAAACACTCCACTCAAATACAAAAGTCATCATAGTCAATTTCTCGGGCATTTTCGCCAAACCCAAATTATAGCCACATCATTCTAAGGGCTTATCCAATTAACATCACAAACATCGTTAATAAGATAGTCCTCAAAAGAATGTAACTCATCTCGGTCATACCTTAACCGCTTCAATCATTAGATTCTACAAAATCCTTAACCATCATCAGGTCAAACTACGAACCCGAATATCTAGTATCCAACTAGCATTAACTAAGGTCTATCGACAAGGGAAAATCCACAATTAAATAATCCACATGAAAGATTCCTAAATATATTCGAACATCCCTAGTCCAGTCAATTATTACACTCGAATTCACAAGCATAAATAATTATATCTAGAAAAGCATAATTACCACCAATCATAAGATGAATGGGCTCACCATTCCAATTCTATAATCCATAACAACCGAGCATTCATTATCCAAAGCTTGCAACGAACATTTCTCAATTTAAAACTATGATTCCTTAAGAATAAAAGAGAATTACTAATCCCAAACCGCAAATGACCAATCACTTGGAAATCAAACAACCATTCAAATCATCTATTTCATCTAAAACTCAAAATGAATCGATTTTCATTGATGACAAAACTCCTCAAACTTGGGGTACCAACTCAATTACCCTAAAGCAAAGTCTCTTTTAGAATCCACCAATTAGAGACATCTAATTCCCAAATGATAACCCAAGCAACCGATATAATACTCAACAACAACGAATATCATGACGCTCAACTTGATTCCCAAAATAGCATTACACTAGCAAGCTTAATAAATGGAGCCACCAAGAGAGTACAATACCACCAACAGATTCATCCTAAGGTTTAAATCCCAATCCTATTCATGGTCAAATTCAACATGAAATTTGCTAAATCCAAATACACATATTCTAACTAAAGAATCCCACAATACATTACATTGATTCTCTAAGCCAAACAAACGAGACATCCAATCCACTAGAGGAAAGATGAAG
>JAIUZE010068062.1:12500-15000 GCA_022085475.1 Heliosperma pusillum | reverse complement strand
GGCGCATCTACCTCAAGGTTTTCGAAGTACAAGGACAAAGGCAAGGCAAAGGAGACGTCTTTCTCGGACAGCAAGCTTAAGAACCGGGATTGCTTTCTGTGCGGAGGGCCGCACTTTGTGCGGGATTGCCCACAAAAGCAGAAGTTGAATGCAATGGCGTCCGCGTACGATGAGAAGACTAGCTCCGAAGACGAAGCACGGATGGGATCTCTTCGGTTGCTAAACAAGATCGCCAAGGAGAAACCGAAGGTGGAAGGTAAGCCTACTAAGCTCGATGTCCTTCCTCGTTCAAGTGGTTTAATATTTGTAGAGGCGGTCGTAAACGGGAAGCGCACCAAGTCGTTGTTTGATTGTGGTGCCACCCACAACTTTGTGACCAAGGAGGAGGCCACGAGGTTGGGGTTAAAATTTCATAAGGAAGGAGGGTCGATGAAGGCTGTGAACTCCTCATCGATGCCTATTCATGGAGTAGCTCGGAAGGTACCCCTTCGTTTGGGTGAATGGGAGGGGAATGCCGACTTCACGGTGGTGAATATGGATGATTACGCCATGGTGCTTGGCATGGAGTTTATCGACTCAGTGCGACCGTTGGTGTTCGAGAAGGATGGGTCCTTGACTATCACTAGTCAAGGCAATGCCCGATCAATTCCGGTCACACGTGAGCAGGTTGAAGCGAAGACGTTGTCCGCACTCCAGCTCAAGAAGGGTATAAAGCATGGTGAGGCAACATATTTGGTGGCGATGGTCGAGGAGACACCCTCATCAACATCGGAGGTGCCGATGGAGGTTCAAAGGGTCTTGAAGGAGTATCAAGACGTGATGCCGCCCGAGCTGCCTAAGAGACTTCCACCTAGGAGGGAGGTGGACCATGAGATCGAGTTGGAGCCAGGAGCTAAACCGCCAGCCATGGGTCCGTACAGAATGGCACCACCAGAATTGGAAGAGTTGCGGAGACAACTCAAGGAACTCTTGGATGCCGGCTTTATCAGGCCGTCAAAAGCCCCATATGGCGCACCAGTCTTGTTCCAGAAGAAGCATGACGGGTCCTTACGTATGTGCATCGACTATCGGGCTTTGAACAAGGTCACCGTCAAGAATAAGTACCCGATCCCTTTGGTAGCCGATCTCTTCGATCGATTGGGCAAGGCAAGGTATTTCTCTAAACTTGACCTTCGATCAGGTTATTGGCAAGTACGTATAGCTGAGGGCGACGAGCCAAAGACTACATGTGTGACTCGGTACGGGTCATACGAGTTCCTAGTGATGCCGTTTGGCCTCACCAACGCCCCAGCAACATTTTGTACGCTAATGAACAAGATATTTCACCCGTTCCTCGACAAGTTCGTGGTGGTATATCTTGATGATATTGTGGTGTATAGCAATGACTTGCAAGAGCATGTCGAACACCTGCGACAAGTGTTCCAAGTCTTACGAGAGGCGGAACTCTATGTCAAGTTAGAAAAATGCTCTTTTGCACAAGAGGAGGTGTCTTTCTTGGGGCACCGAGTAAGAGGCGGGCAAATTATGATGGAGCATGACAAGATCAAGGCGATTAATGACTGGGAAGCGCCAAAGAACGTGTCGGAGCTACGTTCTTTCCTTGGGTTAGCAAATTACTATCGCCGGTTCATCCAAGGCTACTCGGCCAAGGCTGCTCCCTTGACCGACCTATTGAAGAAGAAGGTCCCATGGGCGTGGGACGCTAAATGCCAGGAGGCATTTGATGGGCTTAAACGAGCGGTAACCGAGGAACCAGTGTTGGTGTTACCCGACTATAGCAAGCCATTTGAAGTCCACACAGATGCATCCGACTATGCTATTGGAGGAGTGCTCGTCCAGGACGGTCACCCAGTAGCGTTCGAATCTCGGAAGCTGAATGACTCAGAAAAAAGATATCCAGTGCATGACAAGGAGATGACTGCGATCATTCATTGTTTGCGGATATGGAGACATTACCTACTTGGGAGCCGGATCGTGATCAAGACCGACAATGTTGCTACAAGCTACTTTCAAAATCAGAAGAAGCTTACTCCCAAGCAGGCACGATGGCAGGACTTCTTGGCAGAGTTCGACTATGTTATGGAGTACAAGCCGGGGAAAATCAATACGGTTGCCGATGCCCTAAGCCGAAAGACCATGTTAGCTGCCATTAGTGGTGTGGCTAGCAACATGATCGAGAAAGTCCGGGAGGGACTTGACAAAGACCCCCTAGCCAAGAGCTTGGTGAATTTGGCTAAGGAGGGGAAAACCCGAAGGTTTTGGGTTGAAGACGGTGTCCTCTATACGGTGGGACATCGCGTATACTTGCCAAAGTGGGGAAACTTGAGGCGAGAAGCATTGAAGGAGTGTCATGACTCCAAGTGGGCTGGACATCCGGGGATCCAAAGGACAATGGCCTTGATCGAGCAATCATTCTATTGGCCACAGATGCGGGACGATGTGGAAGCATATGTGAAGACTTGCCTTGAATGCCAACAAGACAAGAACGAGCAAAGAGTCC
>JAIUZE010068062.1:0-7500 GCA_022085475.1 Heliosperma pusillum | reverse complement strand
CGATAGGTGTGGGCTTGAATTGTCCTCTATAGGTCTTCATTTGATAGTTCAAGGTAGATGTGGGCTCCCACCGATAGGTGGGCTTGTATGAAGTGTCCACAAGGCTTAGGAAGAAGTGGAAAGGGCCCCCAGGATGTCTCTGCCGATCGGTTGTAGGCATTGTCGATCGGTGGTAGGCCATTTGGCCCTTGGTCGATCGGTGGAAGTCATTGCCGATCGGATGGCACTGTTAAATTCCTGCACCGCGCACTGAACTTAAAACGTCCGCCATTTCTTCGTTACTTGGCGGATTTTGGCGTTCTTGGTCTCATTACGAAGCTAAGAAAGAGATCTATCTTATCAACCTTGAATCGCCTCAATCACATATCTAGAACTCAATCTATTTCCCTTCAAACTATCCAAAATGCATCCAAAAGCACCCCGAGAAGTCCTAAACCTGCAATTGAGGAACAAAACATACCAAAGTAGCATAGGCGAGGGATATGACATGAAATCGGCTCAAATGAGCTATAAGTAAGACTGAAATGGGGGCGAATAAGTGTGTAAATGTGCATATAAAATATGCACATCAAACTCCCCCAAACCAAACCTTTACTTGTCCTCAAGTAAACATAAACCAAAGCACACTTAATGACCACGGTAAGAGATAACGACTCTGGACACTCCATGCTTTCTGTTCATCCAAACTATGGCTTTCACAAATAGATAAGAACAAGTGCACAAGAGTCGACCTTCAAAACAGGTCTTATACATGCCTAAATTTCAATGTTCTTCATGAATAACGCAAGACCTTGCAAACGAGCTCAAAAGTAGAGACTCAACAAGCACACTCAATAACATGATCCAAGTTCGTAAATAATACTCGTAGTACTAAAAGTTCTCAAGGTATGCTGGGCACAAGGTTGTAATGGGGCTATGTTCAATAGGTGAAAGATGGGTGCGTGCTAACGCGTATGGGAGTGTGGGGCTCAAAAAAACTGGTGGTTGCGCTACCACTAATGAAAAGTCCCAAACGTCCATAACATTAACCAATACCGATCATAGGCAAAAATTCGAATCTCTTGACATTATCATAACTTCGGTAATTGCACTTCACACAATAGGAATTCACATTTACGTATTGATAGCACCATTTTGGAACTGCTACCTTCACAGTAGATCTCAGTACTTCACTTTATCGTTTGGAAACTCAACTTTCGATCACTATTCTTGCTGTATAACTTGCTGTGGAGCTGAATTATTCTCCAGATATTCATGTAACACTGAAACAGGCCAAAAATAGGGGCTTGCCGATCGGCATACTCTCTTTACCGATCGGTGTACTAGGCCACACCGATAGGTATCAGCTCAAAAACTTCAAAGATCAGGCCCTTTTCTTCATTCGACACGTTTTCGTGACATAACTCTCCTATACGCAACCATTACAGTCTGGGTAGGATGTTTTTACGATGTAGTTCATAATTTGTAAGGTTGTAACCAAGGTAGTCAATATAGTCTTTTGAAACGTGGTCGATAAAGAGTGGATCCTACATCTAAAGGGACGAATCAAGGCAATTTGGCTTGGTGGAGTTCAAATTTAAGTGAATGCCCGGTCCGCGGACCTAGGGTGTATACCTTCGGAAACTACAACGAGTCAATATTCACACTTATGAATCAAGCACGAGCATACATGTTAAGAATTACAGTACGACATTGAGAAGCATTTCGATACAAAGTAGATTCACATCAAACAAGTCAATTTAGACATGTTAGACTCGTTAATCCAATCTAATCTCAATATGTCATATCATATAAGTTAGGCCACAGTTGAGATGAATTAAGCTAAGTGTATATATCTTCATCGTCGTTTTTCACATCTCAAACCAATACACACACATAAACAGTTCTAAAAAAATTTATTTTCACGTATGAACATGCAACTGCTTATAGTACATATGAATGAAGCACACAACCAAAACCCTCCCCCAAACCAAACTCGTCATTGTCCTCAATTGACGAAAGTCGGTGCAAAGGTGGTTAAAGGAGAATGGGGAATGCAGGTGAGAGTGAAAGTGGAGAAGGTAGACTTACAGAATGAGTGAGAGTTCCCCCAAACCGGTTCAAAGCAAGGCGGTGAATGGTGAATAGGTCCTCACCATCCCGAGCTATCATCAGCTAGACGGCTCCGTCATTACCTGTAGCATTACAAAACAGGAGGAAAAATGTCTCTCTCGCTCTCATCTCACAAATGTCTTAAAATGTCTCAAAACGAAAGCAAAAATTGTCTAACTATTACAACTGAAATAAGATTGTTCCAAAAACGAAAAGCAAATAACAACGGGTTGCCTCCCGGAAGCGCTGGTTTCAGTTAGGTCCCGCACGACCTTGTTTAGCTTCGGATCAAGTGTAGGGAATGTCATCAGCACAGGCCTCTCTTGGCCTCCAAACAGCACGAGCATCCAAAGGAGGATGGTTGGGCCATAGTACACTCGGCAGACCGGCAAGTGGTGAATCTCCGTGCCCGGTTGATCTCGGATGGCCTCGCCAATCACGTGAGTCATAAATTCCTGCATCCAAAGGTTGAAAAGTCTCCAAGGTGTCTCCAAAGATGTGAGACGGAGATATAACATTAACAGAACAGGCAGAACTCATAGCATCAACACTAGCAGGAGACAGGGGAAGGTCAGAACTAACAAACTGGCACAGGGGATGATCATGGAGCTCTGTGGGGGGTGGATACCGATCGGCAAGGGTGTGAGGCCGATCGGTGGGTACAGGTTCTGGGGTCTTTTGCTCATTTTCAAGGGGTTCTGTCCTTATAACTAAAGGTGCAGGTGGTTTACTAGAAGATTTAAATACCAGAAGCTCACCACCCACCTTAAAAGTCATGGTCTTCTTAGCCACATCGATTAAAGCCCCCGTAGTGTGTAAAATTGGTCTCCCTAATATGATAGGGATGTTAGCATCCTCGGGTATGTCTAACACTACGAAATCCACAGGAATGAAATACCCTCCAATCCTAACCGGTACGTCCTCAAGTAAACCCAAGGGTCGTGAGGTGGTCTTATCCGCCATTTGTATCGTCATGTTCGAGCTCTTGAGTTGGGTCAAGCCCATCTTCTTAGCTAAGGACAAGGGTAGGACGCTTACACTAGCACCTAGGTCACAAAGAGCATTTTCGACGTTAATGGTGCCTATGACACATGGGATACTAAAGCTACCTGGGTCAGCAAGTTTAGGTGGAGAGTCGCTTTGTCGAGGTGCACTACACCTTTCTGTAAAAGCGACAGTCCCAACCTTGGGGAGTGTCTTCTTACGGTTCAACAGATCTTTGAGAAACTTAGTATATGAGGGTACTTGCAAAACTAAATCTAGAAAAGGAATAGTGATGTCAAGTTTAGTAAGTACCTCTTTGAACTTACCGAATTGTTCCTCATAGGGGGATTTCTTCTTAAGACGACCAGGGAAAGGAAGTTTAATCTTCGTCCCAGCTTCTTCTGACTGCTTCCCCTTGCCCAAACCAGCTTCATCATCATTCCCAGAAGCTTTGAAAAATTCAGACCGATCGGTATAGGGTATGGGTTGATCGGTGGGAGTGATATTCTGGCCATTTTTTCGTTTTTCTGCTTCTCAGACCTCTCAGCATTCTTCTCAGAACTTACTGCTCTGTCCTCAGCCTCATAGGTGGTCCCACTCCTCAATGTTATGGCATTCACATGGTGGACATGATCGGTGGCTTTGCTAGGCTGAGATGGGAGGTGGCCTTGCTGCCTCTGAGCTTGTGAGCCAGCTAGTTGAGCTATCTGAATCTCCAAGTTCTTAATAGCCCCCGCCTTTTCTTGGTCCATTTTAGCCACTTGAGCAATGAGGTGCTCCTGGCTTTTCTGCATTCCCATCAGCATCATCCTCAAATCGTTCATATCGGTGAATGTAGGAGGCTTGAAGGGTTGAGGTCTGTTTTGTTGCTGGTATGGAACTTGACTGATCGGTTGAGATGGTTGGCCGATCGGTGGGTGCTGGTACTGAGGGTTTGGCCTGTTGTACTGCTGGTTGAAGTTCTGCTGCTGATAGTTCTGATAAGCAGCAACCTGTTCTACTACCCCTGGGTACCCAAAATTGTCCAGAATGTATTGTTGTTGGAGGGCACCGATCGGTGAGGGTATAGGGCTGATCGGTGGAGCAATCGTCGGGGCTGTGTTGACTTTCAAACTGGCCAACTGGGCTTTAAGATCCTCAATCTGCGAGGTCATGCTCTGCTGGAAATAAGAATCATCCCCTATAGCACCAACTGTGGTACTAGACTGGCCATACCGGATACTATGGCTGGCCATAGTTTCAATGATGTTACGAGCTTCAGCAACCTCCACAGAAGAAAACATCCCATTAGCTGCTGAATCCAAGGTCCTCCTCGAGTCCGCTGTTAAGGCATTGTAGAATGTCATCGCCATGAACCCTTCACCAAAACCGTGATGTGGGCACTGTTTTTCCAAACCCTTAAACCTCTCCCATGCGTCGTATAGGCTCTCATTTAACCGCTGCCTAAAACCAGTAATTTGCATCCTGAGGTTGGATGTCCTCTCCGGAGGGAAGAATTTCATGTAGAATGCTAGGACAAGGGTGGCCCAAGTGTTTGATGTGGCTGCTGGCACAGTTTCCAGCCAGAATGATGCCTTGTCCCTCAGTGAATGTGCAAACATCATCCTTCTCAGCTGATCTTGTGTCACCCCTTCGTGGGTGATCAATTGGCAAAGGTCACAAAATCGGTTGATGTGGCGCGCCGGGTCTTCGGATAGCGTACCACCAAATTGTTCTTTGTGGATGAGGTTGTAGAAGGATGGGTCAATTTTAAAGTTGGTTGCTGTGAGGTTAGGGCTGAGAGTCCCTGTGGGCACCTGTGCAGCAGTAGGCATCCCTTCATCACTAAGTTTAGGCATTGTGGTTCTTGGTGATGTTGGTGGGGTTGATGTAGGTGATATTGTAGGTGATGGTGAAGATGTAGATGTTATTGTGGGTGTATGAGTGCTTTCGTTGTCAGCCAGCCTTCGATTTCTACGCAGTAATCTTTCTGGTTCAGGATCGAAGTTCAGCAGGGCAGCAGAATTTCTCCTGCTCATACAAACTTGCAGAAAACAGTCAGAAAATAGACAGACCGATCGGTGGGGGTATGTACCGATCGGTATAAGGGCACACAGAAGTCACTTCGAACAGAAAAGAAACACCAAATTAATCAGAAAATTGCCTCCCCGGCAACGGCGCCATTTTGATGTTCGATATTTATGTCGTTATAAATCCGATATCAAACAATAATTTATAAGTCCAAACTAAAACTAACTAGGGCAGCTAGTGATAAGTCCGGGTCGATCACAGGGAGGCGGTCGATCAAATCAAATCTAGGGTCAAGTTCAGTTCTGCCAAGTAACAGGTTTTAATAGTTTGAGAGGTTGAGAAAGAGGGATAACAAACGAAAACAATAATCAAAATGCAATATAAAGGGTACGAAAATCAGATGAAGGAAAAACTAGGGCAGAAACGGGATCACTATGTATCAACGGGATAGGATTGCCAAGGTCTAAACAGCCTAAAGGGTCAGAAAGTTGCTTGTTCGGCCTCCTAACCACCCCTAGCGACTCTGATAACTGGTTCGGTCTCACCGAAATCACTATCCTATATGTGTACCGATCGGTATAAGGCTATGCCGATTGGTGTCAGGTCTATTTTCCCAATAACTTGGTCAGTCTCAGGGGAAATACACTAAACAAATGATAACCTAGCGTCCTAGGTCAGTCAAACGACAATTAAATCAAACATAGGTTCAGATGCATAAACGGTTTAATTGGAACCCCCAAATCCCGGATCCACAAAAGTTCACCCTAGCCCTAGCATGCAGATTAGCTACTCATGGTGATAGATCTAAGCATATGAACTACTGTATTAGCATAAGACATCATAGCAAAGCGATGTGGAAACAATAAACGAACAAAATAACTAAATGCGAAACAAAGAAACCTGAAATAGGTCTGAATACAAGGCTATGTCGATCGGCAGAAGAGTATCCAGATCGGCGGAAGTACAAAAACGAACGAAAACTTAAAACTAATCGACTAAAAATGTAAACAATAATCTAAAATGGAGTTTTTGAGCGGAAACTCGATCCGTGACAATGGATCTTGCGTCTAGGGAGAAATGTCTCTTGAGATCCGCTGCCTTTCCCACTTATAACCCTCCTTTAGGTCTAGGGTTAGGTTTTCTCTGATTTGGGCCCGATCTCGCGTCCTAGTGGCTTGGGCTTCGATAAGCTCGAGTCCCTTCCCCAACAAAGCGTGCCCCGTGGATTAGAGAGGTAGTTGGACCATCCCTCTAAGCTCCCACTGATCGGTGGATGGGTCTTCACGATAGGTGTGGGCTTGAATTGTCCTCTATAGGTCTTCATTTGATAGTTCAAGGTAGATGTGGGCTCCCACCGATAGGTGGGCTTGTATGAAGTGTCCACAAAGCTTAGGAAGAAGTGGAAAGGGCCCCCAGGATGTCTCTGCCGATCGGTGGTAGGCCTTGTCGATCGGTGGTAGGCCATTTTGCCCTTGGTCGATCGGTGGAAGTCATTGCCGATCGGAGGCACTGTTAAATTCCTGCACTGCGCACTGAACTTAAAACATCCGCCATTTCTTCGTTACTTGGCGGATTTTGGCGTTCTTGGTCTCATTACGAAGCTAAGAAAGAGATCTATCTTATCAACCTTGAATCGCTTCAATCACATATCTAGAACTCAATCTATTTCCCTTCAAACTATCCAAAATGCATCCAAAAGCACCCCGAGAAGTCCTAAACCTGCAATTGAGGAACAAAACATACCAAAGTAGCATAGGCGAGGGATATGACATGAAATCGGCTCAAATGAGCAATAAGTAAGACTGAAATGGGGGCGAATAAGTGTGTAAATGTGCATATAAAATATGCACATCACTTACACGTTGGCCTAGTGCACCAGCTACTATAGCCGTCGATGCCGAGAACCGTCTTTTTCGGAACCCCGAGACGTGGTGCATGGGAAAAAAAATAAAATCTCCATGAAGAGGTATCACCATGCACCACGCCTCGGTTTGATGGGTCTTACACGATTGCCATGGGCAGCAGCCCATAGAACTACCGTTGCCCAATCCCGACTCGGACGGGACCCCGAGACATGCTGCATGGAGACCCCCGAAAAAAAAAATATTTTTTCGAATGGGGGGGTAGCCCCATGCACCATGGTCTCGGCCTCGTGGGCATAGCATGCCCACATCCTGCCCTTGACCCTCGAGCCCTCACTACCCCTATAGAGGCTTATTTGATAGTTTTGGTCTTGTAGCAGGAAACATTGAGTGTGCAGAATAGCGATACGTTTTTGTATCGCTTGTTTGGGGTAGCAAATGACCTTTGTTTTGGGCGTGTGATACGGCGTTGGAAAGATATCTTGGAGTACTTGATGCTGGGCCCAAGAATTTCCTGATTCCGATCATTTTTGACGGAGTTATGGCCCTCGGA
>JAIUZE010068057.1:0-14133 GCA_022085475.1 Heliosperma pusillum | reverse complement strand
TTGAGAAAGTATGTTAGTGATCCAAGCCATGTCTTTCAAAAGGAAATGCCCGAGCTTGAACCGAATTTATCCTTTGAAGAGAAGCCGATTCGTATCCTAGATCGCAAGGATAAGAAGTTGAGAAGTAAGGTGGTTCCTTTAGTGAAAATCTTGTGGAGATGTGCTAATGTTGAAGAAGAGACTTGGGAAACGGAAGCTTCTATGCGTAGTAAATATTCGAGTATATTCGAGTAAGGTATCTTTCTTTCCCTCAAGTTTCAAGGGCGAAACTTTTTAAAAAGGTGGGGTGATTGTAACACCCGGAAATGTACCCTATTTTAATAGTAAAAATATTTTACGGATACTTTTCAGCGAAATTTAGTTTTAATTTAGATTTTAATTTTCCGAGTCGAATTTAGAATTTCCGAGTTCGTATTTGGTTTTTTCGCGAGATTTCAAGTAAATCCCGTCCTAAGCCGTCTTTGACTTTTGTTGACTTTTTCCCTTACACATCTCATACTCCCCTTAACCTATTTCATTCCAACACAAACACAACATTTCTTCTTCCTTAAAAAATCCCAAAACCCTTGCCTACATTTTGATCCAAGCATAGAATCGTAATATCTCATTCGTTTCTTGCTCAAATTCTCGTAAGTTCGTCTTATTCTTCCCCTCTTAGCTTCCTCTATCCGTATTGATAATAAAATTACCGTCTTTCTCGCTTTTCAAACTTTCCGTCTTTCTCAAGGTGAAGTAAATTCATCTTTTATTAACTATTTTGTAGGTGGTGACCTTCAAGATCCCGACAAAGACTATTTCCTAATCGAAGAGGACCTTGACGAGGAGTGAAGACGCATAAAGGTAACGGTGAAGGGTTACTCGATATCATTTACGTGTTTTACGTGTTTTCTATGTTAGGAATCGTAAGTAGAATACGGTTAGTAAGTTTAGGACTTGTATTATTGTTGATGGTTGTTGTTTGTTGAGTATTGATATGAGAATGGATGAATTATGATAATAGTTGATGATGATTGAATGTATGAATGTTGTGATTTTCGTGCATTATAGACCCCAGCCGGTCGACCGACAGCCAGTCAGACCACCAGCTGGGGCAGTGGCTGTATATTCTTATGTTACGTAATATTTGATGCATGAAATTGGTCTCAGTCGGCCGACGGCAGCCGGTCAGCCGACCGGCTGAGACACCTCACCCTTTTTCTTTGATTTTTTCATAATACCTTAGGTCCCAGCCGGGTAGCCGGCAGCCGGTCCACCTGACCGGCTGGCTCCTGCTGGATGTTCTTTGTAAATTTTGTTTTCGGTTTTCATTTATAATAATTCCGATCGTTCATCTATCGTATAAATTTACGTAGTGACTTATAATATTAATGTTTTGAATATTTGATATTTCATTCGCTTGTATCACATGTTTTGTGACGGTTTTTGGTATGTTCCACTTTGAGTCGGTTTTTACAAATGATACGGTTTGAGCACTATTTTGTTATGTGCTTTGTACTCTCATTCCCTTGGCTACCTCCACGTTCGTAAGGCTGGAATGTCGGAACGGGGAGGTATCCTACTGCTTAATTGCATGTGTTAGTGTGCATACGACGACGTTGTTGGGAGGCGAACGCTATGCGTTGATTGACCCGGCCGTCAAATGTTGTGTACTTGCGAGGTGGTGTTATTTGCATGTAGCGTACCGCTTGTTATGAGGCTTGTGCTCTTTTCCGCCTCTTTCGTGAATTGTTCTACCGAATTTGGGGTACTCGGCGTCAATGATTGACCGAGTCTTGGATGCGAAATGTTTATCGCATGTCGAATCGGAACACATTTATTCCGAGAATCTGGTCAGGTTTAGACTAGGACCGCATTATTATCGTCGTGCTAACAGGAGGAAATTTGTCTACATATACGAAATGTAGCATCGTGTATGCGTTCAGGGAAATGTTATATCCCGTGGATGCCTTTTAATCAACATTGCCATGTACACGGTGCTAGTGCGTCTCTTTTACCGTGAGAGATGTCGTCTTTGTGTCCTTATGTTTGGATGCGTGATTACATGATTGATTATCCATGATCATTGCATGACTTGACATGGTTTGTTTGTCGAGTCTCAATCTTATCAAACTTATACCGCTAACGGTGAGATGCAAGCCCTAGTGAGCGTATTCGGTTGCCTAAGAGTGTCTTCCCCGAGTCTTTGTATAACATGATGGATTCGGTTTTGTATTCCACCTGCTCTTATCCTTATATATTGAATTGCCTATCTATCCTTATCGTATTTCACATGTATATCTATATATGCATGCTTCTACTTTTGTATTTCCTTTCATGTACGTTTAATGTGATATGGCTGAGAGAACCCAGAGTTAGTCCCCACTGACTGTGGCGTTCATGTTTTTCATGGATGAACAGGTTGCTTGATTTGGATGGCTTTTTGCTTATGCTATTTTGGGTTCAGGTGTGAGCTAGCGGGCGTTGTCCCTGGAAGATTCACCTCTAGTCGTCAATTAGCTAGTTTGCTAATCTCTTTGACATTGTTAACCTTTTGAGAGACTACGTCTCTTATCTTATAGTATTTTGTATTCGGTTTGTAATTTGACACTCCTCGTATACTTATCTTGCATGTATAAAGGTTTTTAAATTACCGTATTTCCGCTTATTAAATCACATGCTTGTATGTTTCATTTCCGTATTCGCGAGGGTTGTCACAGTCAAGTTACGAAACAAAAAATCAGTCAAGTTACGAACCGAATTCATTATAATACCTTGTTTGTCGTATGTAAATTGCGTTGCTCATTATTGAAATGGTAGTATATGCAAAGAAGTGACTAATGTTTATGATTGTATTAAATAACTAGCTTAAAAGTTAAAACCAATGCACAGTCGCACGAACATGTGTAATCATATATTAAACATAATCTAAAGTTATTTTTAAACTAGTTTTTGTATTATATGAAATATTTAAAGCTGGCAAGTCTTACCCGACCGGAGTAACCCGGCCCGAACCCGAGCAAAACCGAACCGATCAACCCGAGATGTATCCCCCTCATTTAATAAACAATCTTTGTGCAATACCTCCCCAATTAAATATGGTTGTTACTATCTCGATTGCCCGAGGTAGTATATATCAATAGAAAACCAATGATAGAGTATTGAAGAGTTTATATCATTACACACTACAATAAACATGTCATTTATAGACCGTTTAAATTGGTCGGTAAAAGTGATCACCGATCGATTTTTATACTATTTTGACGGCAAAAATCGGTTGGTAATTATGGCTGGTAAATCACAATTGTCGACCGATTGTGATGTGGTCGGTAAATTTTGACTAACTATTTGGTCGTTAATTATGCAAGCGGTCGGAAACATAGGACCTTGACCGGTCAATGAAAAATGGCAAATCACTCGGCAGTATCACAATCGCTCGGTATTTAGTAAGAGCCATAAAACTTACAAGCTATTTTTGGTCGGTAATGTCAATCAGTCAATTAGTCAAATGTTGCGTTCGTCGGTATTTTTTAACACCCATAAAGCTTACAGGCTATTTTCGGTCAGTAAAGTCAATCAGTCGGTCGATCTTTAAGTTTCATCACTCATTATTTATGTGCACATAAACTCCGAGATGGTTTGCGGTCGCTAAGGTTGAGATCAGTCAATAATCGTGAGTGTTATATGCAATGTATTTTCTTTTTTTCTTCCCCCTTGGTATATTAGTTTTCTTGCAAGTTTCTTGAGTCTATCAATTCCAAACACACATACTTTTTGTTTCCATCAATCGAATGCCTTTCAAATTAACATAGTTAAAGATTACATTTATTCAAACAAGTTATCTATGTCTTACAAACAACAACTCATCTAATGATCAAATCGAGTCCAATCATTACTTTTTCACCAAAGTTACCTACACAACAACACCAAGTTTTGTACACAATCTTATAAGCCAACATCAAATTGAAACATGTCTAAGCTTTAAAACCTACACCGGCTCCGACAATCCCGCCTCCCTCGGAGATATCATCGTTAGGGTTACGGGGAAAGTTCCATGGGTTATTATTGCTTTGGTATTGAAACATTTGAGCCACGGCTCCCTAAACTTTATGAATTCTTTGGCTACCCTTTCACATGCCTCCATTGTTTGAGCTAGAAAACGAAGAATATATGTTTTGGGAAGCGGTAGACTTACTTCTAGATGATGATGAGGGAGTAGTGTATTATAGTGGGGTGGCGGTTCCCAAATAAAAAACTTGACCCTTGTTGAATCCCTCAACCAATTTGTACCAAACTTTATTAGGATCAACAAATAGTTCTCTTTTTCAAGGTCACGTACCAACACTCCATAATCCAAAAACGAACGTTATCAATAATAACATAGTTAATTTCTTAATATAATTAAAGTATCGTAAAATAATGGTAATAAAAAGTATCAGAACGAATAACAAAAAAATGATTGTCACACGAGGTGATAGAGCATAATATGCGATTAAGAAATTAGGTTATTTAATTACATGCTTACTTTTTCGTATGATTTTTTTAACGTATTTGTCCAACCATTATCTTTTATACCAATCTATCCTAACCTTTTTTTCTTTACCAAGTTGTCAATTTGGTCCTAAATTTTAGAATTAAAAGTTGGTTGATATTAGTGTATTTGACACGTGTCGTAGAGTCTTACCCTAAAATTCGACCGTTGTATTCCATCAATGTTATTCCTTCTCATGAAATTTTTCCCCCTTCTTTTGTTGTCTTCAAAATAATTCACATATTCATACCTCCCTCCCCAATTTTCTCACAAAACATAAACCTAATTACTTTCAATTAATTTGGGAAGTCTTGAATTCATCCCTAATGACTGCGAATCACAGGTGCGTTATGCCATTATTGTTCTTTAATCCTCTCCTTTTTATTTTAATCGTATTTAACTTCGTTGTCTGGTGAATTGACACTATTATTCTGGTCAAATGAGTTCTACTATTGTAAATTGTCAAGGGTTATTTATTAATTATCCTACTTTATAGAAAGTTTTTATCATATATTTGTTTATTAATCTACAACTTTTGTACTTTTTAATTTTGTTAACGCATTAATTAGTGTTTGATCAATTTAAATATTGTGTACTTTGAAGGATGGGGACTCCTTATAATGTAGGTGCCAGATAACATATTGGTCGGCGTTTTGAGAGACTTAAAGGCAAAAGTGAATATGTTGGTGGTGTCCTTGTATTGCTGACTGGTATTTCAAGTGAGAGTCTTAGTTATAACATGTTAGTAAATGAAGCAAAAAAGTTGGTAGGGCAGAATGTGAGTGTTTTTATATGGTATAGAAGGCATGACATGTCTTTGACTATTGGTAGAACTATTATATTAGGTGATAGAGATATGGTTATTGTTGTGCTAAAGTCCAGGGATAGGAACAATAAGTTGGATTTGTATGTTACCATTAGGGCTATCCCTTTTAGTGTTCCCTACAATAGTCCTAATGTCAAAATCAGGACCAAATTAATCAATGAATTAGATAGTGTCATAGCTGCCTCATAATCAAAAACTGGGCCTTCTAAAAAAACATCCCCCAAGAGTTGGTATCCTAACCCAATAAGAAAGAGTCCTAGGCACCATAGGCTCGTGTTGCTGAAGAAGCTGAAAGCATACTACCAATATAGGTCATTTAACCACAACCTCCAAAATTACTCTTTAGAAGACATGTGCAGAAGAAATATGTGGAAGGTGGATCTGGTATTACTCATTTTGATGTTGGTGAGGGTGAGGTAGGTGAATCTGGTGTTGTTGATTTTGGTAGAGTGAGGTTGGTGATTTTGGTGTTGGTGGATCTTGTGTTGTTAAGGGCGAGCTTGGTGGTGGCGATGAGATTGGTGGATCTGGTGAGAAGGGTAAGAAGGATAAGAAAAGTGAATAACAAGGGTAAGCAGCATGTGAAAATAAAGGAGAAGAGACATATTACTGATAAAGGTAAGGATAAGGGTAAGGAGCAAGGTGTTGGTAAAAAATAAGTTAAGGGTTCAAATATAAAGACCAGTGGAAAATGGGTGATGGTAGAGGAAGAAGAGGAAGAAGTGTTTTATGGCTCAGGTGAAGAAAATGAATGAAAGTCTAATCTAGCTGATTCAAATTTTGAGGAATATGGTAGGGTTTAGGATTATGCTAATGCATTGAGAAAGTATAATTCTGGTTCCACGATCATTGTTCTTATGGATAATGTGAAAAATGCACCCCCTACCTTTTAGAGAATGTATGTTTGATTTAAACCTTGCAAAGTTGGTTTTCTAGCTGGTTGTAGTAGGCCTCTCATTGGGATTGATGGTTGCCATTGTTGGAGTAGGTGTCCTCCACAATAGTGTGTCTACATTATTAAATCTCATAAATGGAATAAATTTGGGATATATTTATTTTATACTTGTTAGTTGATTAACGTATATCGGTAACGATCAGCTGACTAGAGTTAGACGTTACTGTCGTTTGACGGCGGTAATCAACTGATCCCTCTCGGTCACACCTATAGGGAGGAACCCCAATGAAAAAACTAATGATATTTTTTAAAGATACATTTCAATTAGTCCCTTATTAATATTGACTAAAGATTAGTCAAGTGAGTTTTAATGTGATGATCGAGTTTTGAACTCGGACCAAAATATTTGATATGATCAAATAAAGTGAAATTTAGTTATTAAAAGTTAATTTACTAAATTACTTGTGGTATTTATATATATTAAGAGGTAGTGGTAATTAGATAATAAATATTACAAGGAGTTGTAATATTAGCTAAATGGGTATCCAATGAACCATTATATATTGATATAATGGTCAATATTACTTAGAAGTTAAGAGTATATTATTTAATTATTTGTATCATTTAATTGTTAAATGGTCCAATTAATAATTAATTATACTAGATAATTAAGTATTTGACTTATAAATAATTGTGGGACAAATATCAAAAGTCCAAAATGGACCCAAAATACCCAAAATGAACCAAATAAATCCACTCACAAGTTAGGTGAGTGTTGGGCAATATTTCCACTCATTAGTGCATGTTTACATCACATTCCACTACCCTAATTTGCCTATCAGTAGGTCTTGCTTAAGACGGGTCGGATCTTGCAACGGGTATTTTGTGAGAGGAAATGGGTAGAGGGGACAAGGTGGGCACCCCCCATGTGCTCTCCACTCACCCTTGATGGGTATTTTGTGAGAGAATATGGTATCCGTCTTAAGCTTAAGACGGATACCTCCGTCTTAAATAAGAATTTGTGTTTGCCTATAAATAGCACAACAATTCATGGTCATGTGACTTGAAAAAATGAAGAAGAAAAATTGTTCATTATTAGCACTTGGTGGCCTTTTTTCAACATAGAACAATAAGTTGAATTGTTCATCTTATTCTTCATCTTCCTCATCATTTTCATCACATAAAATCACAAAATATAATACACATCTTATATTACTAACAAGTAGTAATATTTGTAGTATTATTAAGGGTTAGTCTTAGTTATTATCTAATTAATAAAACTAGGATTTTGGGGCAAATCCTTGAGTGCAACTAGGAGGAGTAATCCTACTTTGGATTAAGGTTTAAGGAGCTCTTATATTCAGGTTGTAAAACTACAAAAGTTGTAGTATACCATTTCCTTAAAGCTTTGTAAGGAAATTTCTTCTTATTTGTAGTTTTATACACTTATGTATACTTGCATGCACTAGATCATGTATAATTAAATTATGGTAATTTAATTTCAGTATTAAAAAGTCTAATATATTAGTTTTCATAACTAACAATTGGTATCAGAGCTTAGTTTGTGCATGCATGTTTATTAATAAGCCTTAAGACGATTTATATGATAAATTGCTTAAATATTGATAATATGGTTAAAATGATTTGATTTTTTCCATGAATGTTCATACTGACCTTAAAAAGTTTCTGGTCGAAATTTATTATTTTTGGAGTTAATTTACTATTTTTAGTTTAATTTTTGGTTAAAAGTGTCTTAAAAAGCATTATTTTGGTTAATAGTTAGCTAAAATTGATTGCATGTTAAAATAAAAGATAAAATATTAATATATTCATGCATGCATGTTTTACTTAGTGTATGTAAAATTAGGAAATTAAATTGTTAAGTTTTTGCATGTTTATTGATTTTATATGATAAATATCAATAAAAAATGACTATATTATGATTAAAAATGACCGAAAAATAAATGGGCCGATTTTATTTTTTTCCCCAGACCTAAAAATGTTCCAGAATCATAAAATTTTGATTTTTAAAATTATTTTATATTTTTGATAATTTATTGGCATGATTATATCGTTTTTACATGAAAACCGATAAACATGCGAATGAATTATGAAAAATGGTTTAAAATTTCTGAAATTTTATTTTGGTACATTTAGTATTCTGGTAATTTTCCAGAAAATTTACAATTATTTATTTTTAATTTTCATTATTTTATATGATTATTTCGGAATAAAGGCGTAAAAGTTGCGATAATTGTGATATAAATAACAAGATAGATCAAATCATGCCAATATTGTTCAAACATTATTGGAGACTAATTACTGAGGTACCAAAACAGTTTGGAATGTTAGTATGTACTTAAATAAAGTTTAAGTGTTGATTTACAATTTTTAATGGTTAAAAATGTTTAAAATTCTATTAATGAAATGCTTTATTAATATGATTAATTATGAAAATGGCAATTTGGCATGTTTCATGTTTATTTATAGTAAATAATATGTTGCATATTAGCATGTTATTTTTTATTTATTCATTGGATGAATTATGTTGTACCTAATATGGCCAAGTTAGAAATTAGTATTACCCGAAATGTAAGGGAATACTAGTTTAATTTGTAATTAAGCAATCTCGTATTGCCCGTTTGTATAATTAATTATTTTTATTTATTAGTATAAAATTTTATAATAGGATTATATAATGTAATTATTTTTTAGAAGACGGTGTTCCAAACGACGAAGACAAAGGTGGCCAAAAGACGGATTTAAGAAGTTGAAGAAATGTAATTTTGAAGACCCTTTGTAATAGTTAATAATATTAACTAGGATAGGTGGCCATATTAGGATATTCATTTTATATTTTGCATGCTATATGTGTTTATATGTTTCCGCCATGCCAAATTGCCAAATGCCAAAACTAGTGCGTTTTAATTTTGTTGTCAATTAAATCGTCAAATATTATTGGGAGAATGTTTCATTCTCACTTTTATAATATTTTTAATCCCGTGCTGGTTGAAAATGAGGAGCAGCAATCTTTTACTGAAAGTTTGATGTCCCATAGAGATGGTCTAGCTCATGTCAAGGAGGATGACATTGACTATCTAATTAAACCTTATACTAGAAAGGAAGTTCGTTCGGCGGTCTTCCAATTGGGGGCTTTAAAATCGCCGGGTCCTGATGGGTTCCCAGCTCTGTTCTTCCAGAAATGTTGGTTTACTGTTAAGGATGAGGTTACTTCAGCAGTTCTGGCTATTTTAAATGGGGGACAACTACTGGCGGAGCTGAACAGAACCTTTATTACTTTAGTCCCTAAGTGTGAAGCGCCTCAGAAAGTTGAAGATTACAGACCAATAAGTTTGTGCAATGTTATCATGAGGATCGTGTCCAAATGTATCACTAATAGATTATCTAGGGTAATGGTATACTTAATTGGTCCATTCCAAAATGCTTTTGTGAAAGGGAGGCAGATAAGTGATAATATATTAATTGCGCATGAGCTAATGGAAAATATATCATAGCATAAAAAGGGCAAGAATGGGCGCTTTGCTTTTAAAGCTGATATGAGTAAGGCATTTGACCGTGTGAATTGGACTTTCCTCCAAAATGTTCTTAAGCACTTTCGCTTTCCTCCAAGATTATCTGCTCTTATCATGCATTGCGTGACAACTGTTACTTATGAGGTACTCATTAATGGTTCCCCAATGGATCAATTTTAACCAAAGTGTGGATTGCGACAAGGAGATCCGTTATCTCCTTTTCTTTTCATATTATGCATGGAAGTTCTATCCCAGAATTTATACACGGCGGAAAGTGAAGGAACTATTCAAGGATTCTCACTTGGTCGGGGGCTGCCTATTATCTCTCATTTGTTTTTTTGCTGATGACTCTGTTTTCTTTTTAAAGGATAAGAGGAATAACGTCATAAATCTAAAGAAGCTTTTGGACAAATTCTGTACAGCATCGGGCCAGGTAATAAATGTGGAGAAATCTGGAATTCTGTTCAGCCCTAGTACTACGCTTAGCTCTGCTCAGCATAGTATTCGTACACTTAGAATTAAAAATAGTAAGGGTATAGGGAAATACCTTGGCATTGAAGCAAACATAGGGAGCTCTAAAAAGGAATTTTTCTCTATGGTTATTGATAAGGTTAAAAAGAGAATTTCCTCCTGGAATGCTGTTTTTCTATCCCCAGCGGGAAGACTTACTTTGATCAACTATGTGCTCTCCACCCTTTCAAATTATGTTCTATCGGTATTCAAAATTCCGGTAAGTGTGGCGGAAAAGGTTAATTCCTTACTGTCACAGTTTTGGTGGTCAGGGAGTCGTTCAAGTAAGACTATTCACTGGTGTAGTAAAAACTTTTTAAGTCTCCCTAAATCTGAAGGGGGGATTGGGATAAGGAATATTCAATGTGTGAATCAAGCTCTGTTGGGAAAGGTGGCATGGCGGATAGTACATGACAGAACCTCAGTTATTAGTCTTATTTTTCATGATAGGATAATTAATGTGGATTCCCAAACTGGCGTTTTCAACATCAAAAATAATATAAATCTGTCTTGGGGAGGGAGAAGTGTAATATATGGATTACAACTGGTTCTTCCAAATTTGGGATGGAATTTTGGAAGACAATCTACGTTAAATATTTGGGAATCAAAATGGATTGATGGTATAGTACCGTCAAATATTACAAGTTTTGGTTTTCCTCCACCTACTTCATTGACTGGTTTGAGGATTAAAGATCTTATTCTACCGTCATCTTTATGGAACGAGGAGCTAGTGAGAGAACTGTTTAATGAATTTTGGGCTAATAAAATTTGTGCCATGCCTATTTGTGTATCAGTCGACAAAGATTATATTTACTGGATACCCTCTGACACTGGGCAGTACTCGGTTAAAAGTGGATATGCATGGGCCTTTAAGCAGTACTTCGAAAAGCACGGATCGGAAAAAGATAAAAAACGAGTATCTTCTACTACAAAGCTCTTTTGTAAGCGAAAACTTTGGCATCTACCGATACCACAAAACTGGAAAGTTTTAATTTGGAAAATATTGACGGGATCTATCGCAGTAAGAGGCGGATTTCAAAAAAGACAAATAACAATGGAGAGTCACTGCTCAATGTGTAATATCCAGGAAAATATAGAGACTGCTGCTCATCTCTTCAGGGATTGTGAAGTAATCAAAAGAATATGGTCGTCCTCTGTCATTGGGATATCGGCAGAAAACTGTGAGTACGTTACCATAGAAGATTGGTATATCAATTGGTGCAATTATTTATCTTCTATCAAAGATGATGCCACACCCTTAATCTCTTTTCTCTCTATTATCTGGAGTATTTGGTGTGTTCGCAATAAGATTATATTTGAAAAAATAACCTTTTCGGCTAAATTTTATTACCTTTTGCAAAATAAGGCAATGGATGAAGCTACTATGGCATGGAGACAAGGACTGGCTCTGAATGATTGTTGTAACAACCCGAAAAGTACCCGATTTTTCTAGTAAAAATATTTACTAACACTTTTCAGTAGAACTTAAGTTTTTAAAATAGAAATTTTTGTTCCGAGTCGTATTTTGAAATTCCGCGTTCGTATTTGGAATTTTTGAGGGATTCCATGAAAAGACCGTTTTTAGTCATCTTTGACTTTTCTTGACTTTTTAAGTCGTCTTTGACTTTCCTTAACTTTTTAAAAGTCGTCATCGACTTTTCTTGACTTTTAAGTCGTCATAAACTTTTCTTGACTTTTAAGTCATCTTTGACTTTTCTTGAATTTTAAGTCGACTTTGACTTCCGTTGACTTTTTCCCGACTCGCCTTGCAAGTTTGAAGACCGAAATTTTATTTAAAAAATAATATTTTTAATTTATTTTTTATTAAGATTTATTATGATTTATCATAATTTAATATAATTATTTTGAATTTATTCGGAATTTAAAGAATAACTTATACGGTTTTTAACCGATCATCATTTAACTATTCCCGACGCATCGTAAATCGCGCAACAAAATCGAAACTCGACTTTGGCATGAGTCACACGCCTATGTCATCGTTTTTCACTCACAACTAGATATTTTATTTGTTTTGATTAAAATAATAATAATATCTAGATATTTATTTACTTTATCGATCAGTTAACGAAAATTACGCAAATCGTTTACAAAACTGACCCGACAAGCACTTACCCACACGGCTCAACCTCCCTCTAATAGCCCTTGATATTTTCATTACTTTTGATTACAATATCATAATATCTAGATATTTGTTGTAATTAATTTAATCGTTAATTATATTTAATCAATTACCGTAAAATAATTATTAAACGCGAGTCAATTACGTAACAACAATTTCAAAACTCGACATTCTTATTTGCCTATAAACACACGGCTCAACCCACTCTTCCTTACTCACAAACAACTTTTCATTTTACAATAAATCAAATAAAGATCAAAATATCGATTTCTTTAATCGTTCTTCGTGTTCTTCGTCGTTCATCATTTGTTCTTCATTGTTCTTGAGCAAAACCTTCATAAAACCTTCAATTCTTAATTAAATCCTTCCTAATTTATATTTCTAGACTCTCCTCTTCGCTCCTCATCTTCACGTATGGTTTAATTTCAATTCCGTCAAGATCATTTTCAACACTTTAATTATGGAAATTCATATTGTTAGTTCTAATAATGTTTTCTTGTTATTTTCTTATAGGGGAAGATTTTGAAGACGAGTTTGGAGACTCGTATATTTTGGGTGAAGATTAGTAGGAGGGTTTCTTATTATTATACTTCTTATTATTTTGGTGCTAATTGTTTTGGCTAGCTAAGGTAACAATTCCGATTTACTCGACGAATTAATGTCACATAGGCTTTAGTTTTTGTTCATATTATGGTGATTTATGATTTTAGTTAGTAACATAGCTTTAGTTTTGTTTCCTTTGATTTTGGTTCATCTTTGTTTTGGTTCATGTTTTTATGATTTATGGATTTTGGTAGTAATATGATAAGGGGTTGTTTTTATCATGTTGTATGAATTTGATGATTTTTAGTAAGTTTGGATTTTTATGGTGCTAGGAAATTTTCATTATGTTTGGTGTTCTTGATTAAATTTTGATGATTTTTAATAGTTATGATTTTTATGTTGGGGCTAGGAACTTTTATTTGTTTGGTTGTTCTGATAAATTTTGATGATTTTTAATAAAAGGTTTGGATTGTTTTATGTTATGTCTAGGAAATTTTTAATATGTTTTAGTGTCATGATGAATTTGCTGATTATTCATAATAATGATTTTGTATGGATGGTTGTGTTTAAAAAAAATGGTGTTTGATGATTAACAACACATGTTGGCAGTATTTTTCGGGTGTTGTTTGTTGGAGAAGGGGAAACAGGGTTTTCGGGGGCTGTTAAAGGGGGGGATTGAACCGGGACAAAACCAGACCGGTACAGGCCGGTTTCAGACCCGGTCTGGGTTGGTCAAGGGGGGTCCGGGTTTTGGTCTTTGGGTGTGTCGATGTCGTGGATTGTTTTAATTGTGTTTTGACGGGTTTTAATTATGTTAAAAGCATGCGGGAACAAAAATAATTAGACAGAAACGGTTTTTATAAAAATGTCCCAAAAACAGCCCCAAAAAACCAGGCCCAACTCTGTCCGTGGGGGCCCATCCCAGGCCAATGTGTGGGGCCGTGGGCCCAACTCGGGCCGTGGGTCCCACTTTGGGACTTGTGACGGTTTTGAGTTAATCGTCATTTTTTATGCGTGTTTGTAATAATTAGCAAGCGAGAAATATTAATAATAATACGTAAAATATTAATTAAAAAGGTCTTTCATTAAATATTATTCTCACAATGTTAGAAAAATTATAAGACGAGATCGTAGTTTAAATTTATAATTCTTAAGTCCCAAAACGGGTTGTTGGGTATA
>JAIUZE010068056.1:0-14913 GCA_022085475.1 Heliosperma pusillum | reverse complement strand
ACTTGGTAGTCTTTGGTGTACTTGATGTTTGTTAGGTTCTAACTTGTTTGTTGATGGTGTTAAATGATGTTATGTTTGTTTGTATCAACCATTATGAGGTAGACCGTAGGTTGGCAAGAAGAAGTAATTTTTGGCCGAAGATTATAGATCGACGAGCCTATTTGAATTGTACTTCTCCCTCATCGTTGATCTCTTGTGCCTTTAATGTACCTTTTTCCCTTTTTCTATATAGGTGCTTCTTTAATTTCTCTTCCAACTTGTTTGCCTCTTAAATTAATCTTGATAGTTTCTTCCCTCTTGCCATTAGTATCCTTACCTTTCTCTTGCAACATTTTTGTGGACGCCATACCCATTTGTTTGTGGTATATTATACTTGGTTGGAAGAATTTTGAATTTTGTGGAATATTAATGTTTGTTGGAATAAATTGGTGATTTGAGAAAAATGGTATAGATCTAATTTCACCCTATGGTGGTGAGAGTTGGTATCCTTGAGGAAAGTGTGGTAAGGTATGTTTAATGATTTTAATGCTTGATGCTTGCCATGACTAATGTGTAGATAGTTCATGGTATTTGATGGTGTAAGGTTGAATGAGTTGGCTATGACTTCTTAACTCATTAATAATTTAGTCTTTTGGACTTAGAAGTTTAGTATTGTTTTGAAAACCATGCTTATGATAGGTCTAATTGGTGTAAATAAGAAGTTTTGAATGACATCTTGAGATGCGAAATACTTCTGAGGTTAAGTGACGTCTTGTGGTTTCCTATTGTGTGTTTGTGAGTATAGGCTTGGTGGAAAAGCATTTGGCTATAGTTCTTGGATTTAAAGATATGATCTTATCTTATGGCATCGGAGACTCGTTTGAAGTAGTAAGGTTTCGGTAAGTTGAACCATATTACTTGAGGATTTTGATGTGAGCTATGATGGAAATACCTTGGGATGTTAATGATGATGTTTGGCTTGATGTTGTACTTTGATAATAATGAACTCGTGGGCTATAGACTTGAAAATGACCGAGTATAAGAGAGTATTTGTTTGTCCTTCAATTAAAGAAACCTTTGAGGTTGTGTTGAATATTTGAGCTAAAGGAATGTTACTATGCTTGAGTTGCAATTCCATATTTGGGAATCCGTGTGATATGAAAGGATGGATGAATTGGGTTGTAGTCGATTTATCAAATCTAGGTGTACCTTACTTTGATGATTGTGGTACGATGGTCCCTTGTAAGAGACCTTTGTTTGGGAAGAGATGCTTTACTATCACCCTAAGTCTGAAAGGAGAAATTTTGTGGATTAAACCTTAAACCTTTACTCGTTCCATCATTCCTTTTCATTTCCATTCTTGAATGTTTTTGTCAAGATTGATCTTTAAGAAATCGCAGGATAGTATCTTATTTCTTACTCGGATATATTCATAACTCTACTATCTGCTTTGTCTCTTCCTTGACCTCGTTATTTTCAGCGCTCCTCTCTTGTAATCTCGTGCCTTATTTATTCCCGTGTTCTCCTTGAGATTCCTTATCGTTTCCTATCTCGTTGCCGCTTCATCTTTTCCTTAGTGGATTGGATATTCCGTTTGTAAGGTTCAGAGAATAATTGTATTGTATTGTGGGCTTCTTTAGTTAGAGTATGTGTATTTGGATTTAGCAAATTTCATGTTGTATTTGATCATGAGAAATAGAACTTAAGCTCTGGGATGAATCCTAATAGTGATAATGTATCCTCTCTTGATGGTTTTAGATTTGGGGCTTGGTATTGTAGTGCTAGTTTGAGAATTGAGTTGATCATGATAATAGTTCGTTGTTGTTGGGTATTTTAACGGTTGCTTGGTATGTCATTTGGGAATTGGATGTCTCTAATTGGTAGATTCTAAAAGAGACTTTGCTTTAAGGAATTTGAGCCGGTACCCAAAGTTTGAGGAGTATTGTCATAAATGAAAATCGATTCAAATTGAGTTTTAGATGAACTATATGATTTGAATGGCGGTCTTATTGCCAAGTAATTGGCCATTTGTGGTTTGGAATTAGTAATTCTCTTTTATTCTTAAGGAATCATAGTTTGAGATTGATAAATGTTCGTTGCAAGCTTTGGATAGTGAGTGCTCAGTTGTTATGGAATATAGAGTTAGAATGGTGAACCCATTTATCTTGAGGATTAGTAACCACCATAGTTTGCTAATGTGACTATTTATATTTGAGGCTTCGAGCGTAGTGAAGATCGAATTAAGGATGTTATGGCCGTATTAAAGAATCCTTATAACAGATTAATGATTGTGGATTTTCCCTTGTAGTGAGACTTTGGATGAGGCTAGTTGAATCTTAGGTAATTATGTTTGTTGCTTTGATTGTGTTTTGACTTTCGAGGATGAGAAAGTTCATTGTAAATTTAGGATATTGAGTTTGAAGTAAATTGCATTAAAGGATTTCATGGTAAGTCTCTTTACCTTGTGGTTGTTATCGATCATGTCCCCCTAGATATAAATGTTTTGTTGGTTGTTTCTAGTAAGAGTTTTGATGAAACTAAGAAGATTAGAGTGCGTAATAAATCTTTCATGTGGATTGTTAGTTGTGGAGTCTACCGTTCCGATGGACCTTAGTAGATTCTAATTGGATTCGAATAATTGGGATTTGTTACTCGAAGTTTCTGAATTTTGAAATATTTTTGTAGGATTTCTGATGATTGAAAATGATGAGTTGCAAATTGGGTAAATTGCATTCTCTTGAGGATTTGGTTTATTAGTAGAGTTAGTAATGTCGAATTCGTGTAGATCTTCCTGCCGACTTTATCTTAATCTTCCTATCCCTAAGAATTCGATTTGTTTTGTTTTTGCGTGTTTTGTATATATTTTGTTATCGTGATTTGTGAACTTGATGTTCGAGTCGCTCTATGTACGTGTAATGTCTTGTTATTTGATTTTATCTTTGAGAAAACCTTCGAATTTTCATATTATATTTCTAATTTAACGTTTCAAAGAAGTCTAAAGATGGTTTGTGTACCCTCTTTTTGGAGAAAATGGATTTCTTTTGCTTTTATATTTGGATTTTGCGTTTGGTTGGATGTTTGCACTTATTATTGGAGGCGTCTGATAACTAGTCCTACACTTAGTAACGTTTGTTTGATTTTCGATTTCACTATTTCGACTTTAATTTGATTTGGATAATTAAAGTTCTCGTTCGCGACGAGCATTCTTGTGATCCGTAAATAGAGTTTTGCTCTTATGAAAATTCTCCTTAAACCCTTTTCGAGATGAACCTCGTTTCATAAATGTTTCCTTGTAAAAGTTTTCTTGTTAATTTTTTTTTTAAACCGATTCTTGTCCTTGATACTTTTGTTTTCTACTCTCAAGTTTCGAGGACGAAACTTTTTAAAAGGTGGGGTGATTGTAACACCCGGAAATGTACCCTATTTTTCTAGTGAAAATATTTTACGGATACCTTTCATCAAATTTAAGTTTTAATTTAGAATTTTATGTTCCGAGTCGAGTTTATAATTTCCGAGTTCGTATTTGGAATTTCCGCGAGATTCCATGAGAATCCCGTCTTAAGGCGAGTTTGACTTTCCTTGACTTTTTCCTTATAAATATCTCATACTCCACCCTTAACCTATTTCTCATTCAACACAAACACATTTCTTCATCCTTACAGTAAACTCAAACCCTTGCATTCATCCACTTTCCGCGATCTTGACATCACCGACTCCTTGTTTCTTATTGATTCACGTAAGGTTCGTCTATTCTTCCCTCTTCACCTTCTCTATCCCGATTGAGTAATAAAATTCCCGTCTTTTCTCGATTTAATTATCCGTCTTCTCAAGTTGAATGATATATCTTTTATTATCTAATTGTATGTAGGTGGAGACTGGAAGGTTAGACTCGATTTTAAAGACGCGTAAAGAACGGTTTGAAGGCCTTACTCGATATCATTTACGTGTTTTATATGATTTCTATGTTAGAATTCGTATTTATCATATGATTAGTAAGCTTAGGAATTGAGTTATTGATGATGATTGTTGTTAGTTGATGATTGTTGATGATGATTATTGATTGTTGATAGTTGATAGAAGTTAAATATGAGAATTGAAAATTATTGAACTTGTGTATGTTGTTCTCGGGTAGAAGGTTGTCCTGGCCGAAGGACCGGCTCTGCCGGTTCAGTAGCCGGCTGGGATTTCACTGCACCGACCCTTTTTCTAGAATGATCATATCTCCTTCGTTACGTGCTTGTTTTGGGCTTTGGAACTCAGCTTGGAACCGTAAGAGGATAAGCTATTCACCTCAACTGGAATTTATGCATTTGGAATCTAGAACTCTAGTTATGACCGTTTGAAGTAGACCCTTGTTTTAGTTAGTTTCCAAACTTGGTTTTTGTGTGTAGTTGTGCTCCGAGCCGGTGAGCGGTAAGGCCGCCTCCTCCACACCGGCCTGGAACACGGCTGTATTTTTCTTCTAAAAATCTAAAACTCGTAATTCATATAGTCGCATGATTCGTTTATCGTATAATTTTACGTAGTGACTTATAATATTCATGTTTTGGATAAATGATATTCTCTTTCGCATGTATCACATGTTTTGTGACGGTTTTCGATATGTTCCCCTTTGAGTCGGTTTTTACAAATGATACGGTTTGAGCACTATTTTGTCTTGTTCTTTGTACTCTCATTCCCTTGGCTACCTCCACGTTCGTAAGGCTGGAATGTCGGAATGGGGAGGTATCCTACTGCTTAAATGCATGTGTTAGTGGGCATCCGACGACGTTGTTGGGAGTTGAAGCATTGCGTTTGATGACCAGGCCCGTCAAATGTTTGTGTACTTGCGAGGTGTGGTGTGTATTGAATTGTAAGTCGTATCGCTTGTTATGAGGCTTGTGCTCTTTTCCGCCTCTTTCGTGAATTGTATCTACCGAATTTGGGGTACTCGGCGTCTATGATTGACCGAGTCTTGGATGCAAAACGTTTATCGCATGTCGAATCGGAACACGTTATTCCGAGAGTCTGGCCAGGTTTAGACTAGGACCGTATTATTATCGTCGTCCTACCGGAGGAAATTAGTCTACATATACGAAATGTGATCGTGTATGCGTTCAGGGAAATGTCATGTCATGGATGCCTGTTAATCATACTTGCCATGTACACAATGCTAGTGCGTTTCATTTACCGTGAGAGATGTCGTCTTGTGTCGTCGTTCTTGAATGCGTGATTTCATGATATTATTCATGGTCATTGCATGATTGGGCACCGTCTATGTATGGGTTCGTGAATGGATGATAATATGTTGGATTCATTGTGATCATCGCATGGCTTGGCATGGTTTGTTTGTCAAGTCTCAATCTTATCAAACTTATACCGCTAACGGTGAGATGTAAGCCCTAGTGAGCGTATTCGGTTGCCTAAGAGTGTCTTTCCCGAGTCTTTGAATAACATGATAGATTCGGATTTGTATTCCATATGCTCTTATCTTTAATTATCGAATTGCCTATCTATTCTTATCGTTTCTCACATGTATATCTATTTGTATGCATGCTCTACTTTTGTATTTCCTTATATGTACGTTTAATGTGATATGGCTGGGAGAACCCGGAGTTACTCCCCACTGATTGTGGCGTTCATGTTTTTCATGAATGAACAGGTTGCGTGCATGGATGGCTTTTTGGCTATGATATTTTGGGGTTCGGGTGTGAGCTAGCGGGCGTTGTCCCTGGAAGTTTCCCCTCTAGACGATTTTAGCTAGTTTTGCTAAACACTTGTTCTTTGCTAACATTTAAGAGACCCCGTCTCTTTGTTGTATTTCCGTACTTAGTTGTAACATTTTGACACTCCTCGTTTTATTTAACTTGCATGTATAAAAGTTTTTAAAACTACCTATTTCCGCAATATAATTCACATGCTTGTTTGTTTTATATTTCCGCATTCGCGAGGGTTGTCACACCACGATTCGATCACAATTGCTTCTATCATTGTATTAGGCAACAAACTCTCAATGTCTTTCTTCGTTGTGTTATGGAAAACTCCGAAGTTGCAAACAATTTCTCTGTACCATTTTGGCAGATGATAAGACTAGTTTTTCAACAAAAATGTAGGGCGCAATATTTTAGGTATTCACATTTTTATAAAAAAAGAGCTATAAGATAAACTTACGTCTTATCACACCAATAATCATTTAGGAAGCAATAATCCATCACCTCCTTCCTAAACTGCATGACCGGTGCATATAAAAGCTCATTTTTCAACATAAATTCCGAGACTATTGGCAAGTCCTCGTTCGGCAAACCACAGTCCAAGGTACACCCCAAATGATAGGGTACCATACCTGCTGAAGCTGGTATTACATTTGAGTGCAATAAATACTTACTAATGCATCTTTGTGCAGAAATGTTACTATCATCCGGTTTACCATCATCGAAATCCCTATTCTGATTTCCCTCATCTGGAACATTTGATTCAATGTCATCCTTTTGATTGACAACATTTGTATCTTCAAACATGTGCTCAATATTAGAAGTAACTCCTAAAACTATATTTGTCACAAAATCATCAAAACATTCCTCCTCATCATTCCGCTTTTCAGCTTCTCCGCCATCATCACTGTTCAAGTTAGTCACATCAACTTCCTCATCATTTTCTTCATCAGCGCACTCCAAATCGTCGTCACTCAAAAGATCTCTGTCGAAACATCCTCCATATTTTTTGTTCAATTCTTTGTACTGAATTGTTAACATATCAGTCCAAATATCAAACGTAGGCAGCCCTCTTTTTGCTTTTTCCTTCTCATACGACCTAGCTACCAAACCATCAATAAAGGTGTGGTAGTCAGGATCTCTTAATGCAGGTTGTGTTTGGGACAGAGAAGGAGCTGGAGCAGAAGCTGGAACTTGCTTCGCCGACGGATTTTCCTCATTGTTAACAACCACTTCTTCAGCAGTGCTGTCTTCCGTTGCTTCATCATGTACAGATGTACTTGGCTCATCATTTCTTTTTGTTGGTTTCATTTTACCGAGCTTATTCATATTATTTACGTATCTTGAGAAGAACAACTCATTATCCCTCTTCATACGTAAATATATTTCATGAGCTCCCTGCCATATCCAAAGATAAATATATTAAGCTTTATTGAGTATCACAACAATATCACATTAATATCAGAGCAATATTAGAACAGTATCACAGCTATATTACAGCAATATCACAACAATATCACAACAATATCAGAGAAATATCACAACAATATCACAGCAATATCACAACAATATCATAAAGATAGAATATCACACTTTAAACACAACAATATCATACTACTTTAGAAACAATATCACAACAATCTTTAAGCAGTAGCATCCTATATAACAATAGAAATTATCTTACCAAGCTAGGAGACACATATTTTAAATTTGTTGTAACTTAAAAACCACAAGTAACGAGAGCTTACATCAATCGATCGAGCTTTAATCTGTTTATCGCTTTCAACCCCTTTTGCCAGCTTTACCATCAAGTACCCTTCGTTCGATTCACATTCTTCATCAACTTCTTCTTCAAGTTCTTCATCAAGTCCCTTATCTGAATTTTGCATACCTCTCACCGCCTCTGGTTTATCTGAAAAATATATGATATATTGGTACTTGTTCAAAACTTATTTAAACTTAAGTACATTAAAAATAAAGAATTTGTTTATTTTTCTCACCTTGTTGTTGTAGACTATTTGGGTAGTCAATCTTCGACAATGGCGCATTACCCAACGATCCTGTCTTCTTTTCATCCTGCACCCTTTTTGACAACTTCTCATCATCCCAGTGGCTTATAAGAGGTAACGTGTGTCCCATAACATCTTCTTTGAAATTAAAGCGATGGAAATACGCTAGCATTACAACCAATATACAACCGCTGACAATTGACTTTCCACCCTGTTTAAATACCTTTACACTATTAACCATCTCTCTGAAAATATAATCACACCAGTCATAAGCCCGGATGTTCTCAACATTAGCGACAGCTCTTACCAACTTCAAGTCTATTGTTTTATTAGAAGTTGGTGCCAGGAAAGCTGACACGCTGAACAAAACAAACAGTTTCTTGAATTCATCTCCAGAATCGTTACTCCCACGCAGTGTTTCAAAGACACGTTTCACCGTAATTGGATCTGAACTATTTTGCACGTCAAACCGCAACCTCCATTCCTTTTTCAGTCTGCTGTACGTCACAGAAACGGTGTTACCCGTTTGCGCAAGCACGACCTGATTTCCTCCTCGAGGCAGCAGAAAGATATCATGCACATCATCTTTTGTAATTATAAACTTCGTCTTCTTAAGCTTAACCATATTGCATGTGTAGTCAAATGCCTTTAAAATCCAAGGCAGGATGCCATGTGGTAACTTTGTCACCTTTAACTGCAGCAAACCACCAAATCCAATCTCTCTAACAGCTTCTTTTTGTTCTTTACTGAGGCCATTAATCAACTCCACCAACTGTCCTGGTCGACATTTCGTCTGAAGTTTATTTGTTGCCATTTTGTCATCTACTACTGGTTTTATTGTCGCCAATTTCTTATTCTCATCACCATTACTTTTCTTTTTATTAGAACTCTTCAACTTCTTCGGTGATGTTTCTTCAGTGTCAACATTTTCTTCTAGCGGCCTCTTTTTCGTCTTTGGTTTGTTTTGTTTACTGATAAGTTTCTTCTGCATTACGACTAATGTTTCTTCAGCCGCATCCCCTTTTTTTAGAGGCATCTTTGGATTTTTAATTATCAACTTCATGTTACTTAATAACGGCATTAATATCACCAAATATCAAAGATTAAATTACAATATACAAATAACTATTTTACAATTTCATATTCACAGTATTACAATATCAAAACATGTAAACAACAATATCACACAAAACGAATGACAATATCATAAGACTACAGTAACAATATCACGGTATCAAAATATAAAAATATCAAATGAATACACGCTTACATTTAACTACAATATATTTTGGAAAACAAGAACATGAATGTAACACTATTGCAGTAGTACAATATCAAATTCAATACAACATCAAACGAACAACAATATCAAACTATTTTTGACTCTTAAACATGAATATCACTTTCAACAACAATATTACAGCCAAGATGAAGATCTACATTACTAACTCTCAATTTATCAATTACATTCTCAAACAATATCAATTTCGTACTAGTAAACCCTAATTTCCAGAATTACACAATTAAAAAACCTAATTCCTGCAACTAAAACTTATTTTTACAAAATTAAACCTAATTTTACTTCAAAATGTCGAAATAATGATGGCTAACTAAAATAATTTCAATTTCAAAGCAAGAACATGAATTAACACATTTAGAAAGTCAATTTTCTCTACTATTTATCGATTAATTAACTTTTTCACTACTTATACAACAATTGTGGCACAAAATCAACATGCATCAAGTGATTTTGAACAAATTACACAATAATAGTGCTCGAAAATCAACTAAAAAAAACAGCAGAAAAAAGGAAAATAGAAATTACCTCAACGATTTTGTCCAAAACAACACTAAAATTGGTGAATTAAGTGTCATTCCAGACGAACTTGAATCGTTGATATTTCGCGTGGATTTGTTCGATTTTAAAGAGAGAGAGAGAGAGTGAGTGAAAGTATAGGACGGTTGAGTTTGTTTTGAAATTGTAGAGAGAGAAAGTTCTATGACTTGCGTAAGAAGCCTATTTTTTTTTACTGGTTTTGTGTGGGTGAATAATAGGATCCACGTGTCAAGTTTTATGCGTGATATTTTAATGTGTAGTCTGTGATATTGTTACCTGGACTCACGGACCCAATTAATTAGGTGGACTCACCGGATCTTGCCTCTATATATATATATATATATATATATATATGGGCAAGATCCGTTGAGTCCACTCATATATTTGAGTCCATGAGTCCTAATAACAGCCATTGGATCTGAAAAATATGAAGAGCTGAGATTAGGCCACGTAGGTGTCAAAATTGAGCAAACAAAACCCCCTTATTTCCCCAGACCTCCTCTTTCTTTCCTTCTCTCTCTAAAAAGTTGGACTCTGTAAACCTAACATTCCAATTTCCAAACATCAAAAATTCACTACATCCTTCTAAAATCTCACGAAAGTTGCTGTTTTTCTATTTGATTTCAAGTGAATTCTAACTTTGATTTCTCACCCAAACGTTGAGGTAAATTCGATTCTGTTTATTTATTTATTTTTTGCGATTTTATTTAAACTTGTGTACTTTTAAATTGATTATTTTGTTAAGAATAATTGAATATATGATGCATTGAAAGAATTTAATAAGATTAAGTCAAAAATATTGAACAAATCGTTGAATGATTTGTGGTAATTCATGTTCTCGGTTTAGATTTCTAAATATCTTATTTATACTTTATACTTCCTCCATTCTCATATGTTGTACCCATTTTGTGAATGTATGTGAGGTATATTTAATAAAATCGGAACATCATAGGAGAATGGAGGAAGTACATGATTTCAAACGTTTTTTTGGAGATTTTATCATCATATTGAACCAACTACTATGATCGATTATAGTTGTAGGTGTCTATTATATGCTTTTTTTTAGTTTAATCACAAAAATTAGGGTTTCATATTGTTTATTTGTGAACTTAAGTTTTCATATTATAAAATTTAAATTTTTTGACATTGCAGTTGAGAATTTGATCCTAAATGTTCATATACCGAGTAATAACAATATACATGTTACCTATGATAATGAAAGCTGATTTGAATAATTAATCTTTGTAAATGTGATATTGTACTTCAATAGTTTTGATATTGTTGTTTGTATAATGTGATATTGGATAGGTGCGATTGAGTCTGAGTAATTTAGAAACAAATTTTAATTTAAAAAGGATATTCTTTGTATTATTTCCGTCCATAAGAAATTTACTGTGATGTGTTGTGATGAACCAGTTTGAGGGAAGCAACTTGAAACTTGGTTAGATATTATAGTGCATTTCATTATGCTTATTCTACCAGATAAAGACTAAATGAAATCTCTACAAATGTAAGTCTTTTTATCATTGGTTTTTTTTCTTTGTTTTAACATCATTTTCCAACAGAATAACATCTTAGATCTATTGGTCTGATATTGGCGGAAAAGAATAGTTTTAGATGTCGGAGGAAGTTAGGCTAGCATCTTGATGCAGGCTTATACATTAATTAAGTGATCATTTGTCAACATGTCAAGAGACTTCACTTATTATTATATGCTTACACTTGTCATCTATATCGTTCTAACAATCTATATTATTGGTTCAGTAGACCTAAATGTTGGAACCAGTTATAATTCTATACTAGTAACCTTTCCACCTTGCATCAATGATTGATAGTTTCAGCGAATTATAAAAGAAATTAACTAAATATACTAATTGAGGTTTATTTGCATTTGATTTTTGGAGGAGCTAATTTTGGAGAAGATGATGATCATGATCATGGATAAGAGCTCAAAACGAAAACAAGATGATACAAGATTGTTGCAAGCGGTAGCGTTAGAGGTTGAAAAGGAAGCGCCTTAAATGTCTGCTAGGAATATGTTGCCAAAAAACTTCAATTGAAAGTACACTGATTTAATGTTGGTAGGATAAGAAATTTAATGTAATTAGTAGTTCACTAGTTGTCATAAACTACTTTTGCAGCTGGTATTTTGTGGTTGTTTAATATCAGTAATGATATTGTGTTTTGTATATAGTGATATTGTTTCTTAATATCACGAGGGTAAAAACAATATTTTCAAGTGTGATATTGTATCTGGTCTAGTGTGAAATTCTTTATTAATGATTGTGATATTGTTTCTCAATATCACAAAATTTGATTGGTATAAACAAGCTCTGAAATTGTGATATTGTTTTTGATAAAATGTAATATTCATTCTTAATAGTTATAGTGCTTCATTATCAAAAGGTTGCAAAAGTCAATCCACTAGATATATGGCATATGTTGATATTAGTACTGGCAAATCGTGAAATTGTTAATGATAGAGGATGATATTGTTAATCCCATCGTGTGATATTGTTTTTGGTAACTTGTGATATTATTTCCAATAAAATGTGATATTGTTGTTATTAAACTGTGACATGGTTTCTAATAAATCGTAATACTTCTATATTTATAAGTTGTTTATTTAAAAGTGTTGAAAACATAATACAAATGACAAACATTGACAAAAATATGCTATTTTTACTGAGATACTCGATAAGTTTTATACGAAGAGGTACAGCTTGATAGAGTAGCACAGTTCTGACCAAAAATGGAGAAATAATACAGAATTGTAATCACTTAATTGGAACGATGTCAAAAAATGAATGATTTGTATTTATAAGAGAAATGACAAAAAAAGAGAAGATTATGCTCAGTTGATGATGTACTATAAACGTCTTCGGCATGGATACAAACTCTTAACCAACCTCGGCAAGAGAAGAGATCTGCAAAAGGATGAACAAAGTACAAAACAACATCGTACTACCATCTTTAAGACAAAAGGAAATGCATAGATATAAAGCCTCAAGGGTCAACTTCAAAGAAAGATGATTTTCAGCATGCACATCAGCATGTTGTATGCATTGTGGAGTAAGAACAAATGTAACATAAGCATAAGAAGTGTTATCTCCAACAGAGGGTGAGGCAATATGCTCTAACATGAAAAGGTAAATTGGATTATAAAGTTGTTCAGACTATGATATTGTTAAAAATAAGATGTGATACTATAAAGAATGACACGTGATACTAATTTACATTAATTAATAAAAATATAATGTATCACGGTATAGTTTTAGCCTCCGATACTATCAAGAATAGTGTGTGTACTGAATTGTATTAATTAGGTAAACAATAACATGTATTAACAAAAAGAAAAAACAACAAAGACAACGCATACATAAATTTTAAGCGGTAGTACTTCAATGCAAACATAACTCTGGACAAAAATCATGCTAAATATAGTGAATATACAAACGGGAATAGGAAAAAAAACATGAACAGTAAACGAGATGATAAGAATTCATATATTAAAATAATAGGGATCTATACAGTATGTGATATTGTTAAGAATAAGATGTGATACAACAAAAAATGACGTGTGATACTAATTTACATTAATTAGTTAAATCATAATATATTACAGTATATTAAGCATGTGATACTGTTATCAATAGTATGTGATGTTAATTTACACTAATTAGGTAAACAATAACAGGTATTTTCAAGAAGAAAAAACAACAAATAGAATGCATACATAAACTGTTAAGCGGTAATACTTCAATGAAAACATAAATCTGGACAAAAATCATGCTAAATATAGTGAATATACAAACAGAAATTAGAACATCAATGTATTATAATATATTTCAGCATGAGATACTCTTAAAATGACATGTGATACTATTAAGAATAGCGTCTGATTCTAATTCACATTAATTAGGTAACACAATAACAAGTATTTGCAAATGGAAAAACAACAAAGATAAGGCATATGTTTATGAAAACTTGATAAAAACGCAAATCTGAACAAAAATCGTGCTAAATAAAGTGAATACACAAACAGATATAGAAGAATAAAGGATAAACATTAAAATATTATCATTTAAAACAATATAGGAATCATAAAAACGCGAAAAGAATATAAAAAGAAAATAATCATGATGAGGATCAAAGCATACATAAAGAGATGATAAAAATACATCAATGAAAATGAAAAGAGATGATAATAATACATCGATTAAAACAAAAATCTGAATAATGATGATTAAAACATACTGAAGTGCATATAATTTAAAAAACAATGACAAATTTAGAATTTCTGATTTAAAGAAGAGTGAATATATAATACCTGGCTTTGCAATTGCTAGAAGTGATGAAGAAAATTAAATTTTATCACATGCTTGAGAAGAGAATAATTGATGGAAAAAAATTACGTCAGGAATGAGTAAAAAAGAACGCAGGAAAAGAAAAGACAAAGAGTAGAGAGAGAGAGAGTGAATGAAAAAACTAAATGAGTGACTTCATATGAGAGTATATATATCAAGTTGTCAAATGACGAAAATACCCTTACTATAGCGCGCCTAATCTCAGCCATTAGATCTCCTTGATTTGACGGTTGAGATTAGGACTCACGGACTCAAAAAGATAGGGTGGACTCACTTGATCCTAATTCTATATATATATATATAAATATATATTAGCCTTTCACATACGGATTTTACTCTTTCACATACGACTTTTACAATATTAGCCTTGTCATTTTTTCATTCACTTCCCCCAATTAATTTTTTTCTCCCTTCCATTCCCTCACTTCGCCACCGACTGACCCATTAACGGCGTACCGATGTCGGCAAACCACTGACAACCTAAAAATTTAAAAGAACAAAAAAAAAAACAAAAAATTATACGCAGCCCCCTCCCTTCCCCTTTTCCTAACCACCACCACCAAACTACCACTGCAACCACCAAACTACCACTACCACCTGCTCCGGCCGTTCCCCCTCCCCTCGCTCCGGCCGTTCGCCCTACCCCTGCCCCTGCTCCGGTCGTTCGCCACCCTCCCTCTCCATGTTCGCCCTCCCCCTCCCCCTGCAGTGGTCGGTCGACTGAACGGTCGTCGACTCCTACCCGTTGACACGCATACCACCACCCATAACCCCCTAACCACCACCAATGAACCCTAACCACCACCCATGAACCCTATTGAATTGTTAAAAAAAAAGTATTTATAATTGCAAAATAAAATAAAATTACTTCATTCATTTGAGAATTATAATCCATTATTGTTCAATTATTAGATTGTATTAAATTTGATTTAAGATTAGATCTTTATATAAGAATCAATTTGATTAAGTTTAGGGAAAATTTGATTTTGATTAAGTTTAGGAAAAGAAGGAGAGATTGTGTTTTAGGACAA
>JAIUZE010068054.1:0-11748 GCA_022085475.1 Heliosperma pusillum | reverse complement strand
AGTCAAAAGAAAACAACACAGCCGTGTTGCAGGCCGGGCAAATGACCGGTGGCCGGTGGGCCGGCTCAGAACACAGGCAAAATCCAAAAATCACGTAAACCAGAGAAATGTGGTCTGGGCCGGTCGGTAGACCGGCGGCCGGTCGACCGGCACAGAGCACTACACCAAAATCAAAACTTCCCTTACTGATGTGTTCCAGGCCGGTGGATGGACCGGTGGCCGGTTGGCCGGCCTGGAGCACCTCTTCATGAAAAATCCAAGTTTCCAAATGAGTTACTGATGTGTTCCCAGCCGGTTGGCAGACCGGCAGCCGGTCGACCGGCAGGGAACACCTCTTCATCCGTGAGCCTTGCTCACTTAACCAATTCAATCCAAAACTTATATGTACTTCTAAGAATCATCAACAATCAATACATATCATCCATATTCATCATATAACATCATTCATTAATCATAGCATGGTTCCTAATCATCGGAATCGTATTCTAAATACGATTTCTAGCATATAAACATGTAAAACACGTAAATGATACCGAGTAACCCTTCACCGTTACCTTTAAGCGTCTTTACTAATCGTCAAGCTCCTCTTCAATAAGGTAATAGTCTTTGTCGGGATCGTGGAGGTCACCACCTACAAATAAATCGTAAAAAGATGAATAAAGTTCATCTTGAGAAAGACGGAAAGCTTGAAAAGCGAGAAAGACGATAATTTTTTTATCAATACGGATAGAGGAAGGTACGGGAAGAAGAATAAGACGAACTTACGTAAATTCTATCAAGTAACGAAGAAGTTACGATGAAACAAAGATCGTAAAAAGCTAAGGAGGCAAGGTTTGAGTTTTCTTAAAGAGGAAGGAAAGTTTGGTTTGTGTTTGAATGAAATTAGGTTAAGGAGTAGTAGTGGGTTATGAAGGAAAAAGTCAAAGACGGTTTCCAAAGTCAAGAAAGTCAAACTCGTCTTAAGACGGGATTTTCATGGAATCTCGCAAAAATTCTAAATACGAACTCGGAAATTCTAAATTCGACTCGAAACTTAAAATTATAAATTAAAACTTAAATTTGCTGAAAAGATTTCGTAAAATATTTCTACTAGAAAAATAGGGTACATTTCCGGGTGTTACAATCGCCCCTCCTTTTAAAAAGTTTCGTCCTCGAAACTTGAGAGTAGAAAACAAAAGTATCAAGGACAAGAATCGGTTTTCAAAATTAATACGAAAACTTTTATAAGGGCAACCATTTATGAAATGATGTTCTTCTCGAAAACGTTTTAAGTAAATTTTTCATAAGTGAGAAACTTTATTTACGAATCACAAGAGTGCCCGTCGCGAACGAGAACTCTAGTTATCAAAAATCAAATCAACGTTGAAATAGTGAAATCGAAAATCAGACAAGGATTAGTAAGTGTAAGACTAGTCACCAGACGTCTCCAATAACAGATCTAAACACCCAACTAAACACAAAATCTAAATATAAAAGGGAAAGAAATCTATTTTCTCCAAAAGAGGGTACACAAATCATCTTTAGACTATTTTAAAAAATTAAATTAGGATTACGATATGGAGATTTGAAAGTTTTCTCAAAGATAGAATCAAAATAAGGAGACAATACCCGAACGTAGAGCGACTCGAACATCGAAATCACAAATCGAGATACTAAGAGATACGTCCACAAGAATAAAATGGACTAGAAAGGGGAAGGATTGAAAAGTAGCGGATTGAGTAAGGATCAATTTGAGGGAAAGAGAGGAATGAACCACAACACTATGCCCCTTTTAGGACAATTCAAATGTCGATCGCAACTCGACATCACTAACTCCTTACATTAGCCAAAGAGAAAACTACCTCACTAGAGGTCAAGGAAGACGGACATGAAACTATGAACGCTAGGAGACATCACACAAGAACTACGATCTGATGGAAAAGATGAAAGTGGAAAAGGAAAACGAAATTGATCTAAGGAAATGAACCTACCAGTCACGATGTCCGGGTGAGCATTAGCTTCGGCTCGGCTGAGTACGAAGATGGATCCCTTAGCTTTGGCACCGGGTGCGGAATTCTGACGGTCGGGGCAATCACGAAAGCGATGACCCGGCTTCTTGCAGAAAAAGCAAAACAGGGGCCTATCAAAGCATCCAACTCCGGGATGAACGGGTCCCCTACAACCGTCACACATTCGTCCTTGAGCTTGAGGGAAAGCATTGGGCCTAGGAGCCGCATTTGAGATAGCTTGAGAGTGATAAGGAACAAGCGATCTTGCATTGGAATTTGAGGGAGTATTGAAACGCCTCTTGTTAGAATAGGCATTAGAAGAAGAAGGAGCGAGAGATCTTTTGTCATTGAAGTTTGACCTCGGATTGAAAGAGGGAGAAGGAGAGAGATTCTTCATCTTCGCTTCATCTCTAACGGCCTTCATTGAGTTCTCCGCCCAAAGGGCATCATCATACAACTCCCCGAAAGAAGTAGAGCTCCTCCTTACCTTACTTTGAATAACGGCACTCAACTTGTTACGGTAATAGAATGCACGGTCTTCATCATCACGAATAAGCCTCAGAGCGAAATGCGCAAGCTTATTAAACTCTGTAGTAAACTCTTGAGCGGATTAGTTGCCTTGTTTAAAATCAATGAACTCTTTGAGCCTTTGCTGTTTAAGCTCTTTAGGATAAAATCTACCCTCCACAAGAGCTTTAAAGCAAGCCCAGCTAAAGTCCTCTTCAAGAATAGCAGTGACACTTGTGATAGCCCACCAGTTGTCGGCTTCCCTCACCAGAAAGTGCTTTGCAATCCTCACCTTGTCCTCTTCTTGGACTTGGTAAAGATCAAATTGCTTCTCCATCTCACGGAACCAAACGGATAACTCCGTCGGATCCGGTTCTCCACCATATGGCACGATCTTACTCCTTGCAATTTGCCTCGCCACCCATGCATAGCCACCTTGATGGTTGTCCTCCCTTCTAGGGGGAACTTGGTTGGCATTAGCTAGAGCGGCATCTTGCTGATTCTTCAGCACTTGAGCAAGAGCCTCCATCATAATATTCTCAGCTAAACGCGGTCTAACCATCTTCATAAGAAACAAAAACAAATTAAGTTACTCCTATCAATTAGCATAAACAAATAGACTACCAAGTAAAATCCTTAACTTCTACCCAACTCTAATTTATTATTCAAGGTCAAGTAGTTTAAGTTAGGGTTCACGTGTGTGCGTCGGGAGCGATCAAAGCTCTGATACCAACTCTGACAACCCTCGCGAATGCGGAAATATAAAACATACAAGCATGTGAAATAATATGCGGAAAATACGGTATTTTAAAAACCTTTAAACATGCAAGATATATATAACACGAGGTGTGTCAAAATGTTACAAACTAAAAACGGAATTTCAACAAAGAGACGTGGTCTCTTTAAATGTTAGCAAAGAACAAGTGTTTAACAAAATTAGCTAAACACGTCTAGAGGTGAACTTCCAGGGACAACGTGTAACACCCCACGTTCGTTGAAGAGGTCCATTGATAGGCTTAAATGACTAGTGCTTAAAGGGTTTGAAAGTACTACTCATATCAACAAAGTGCACTTTCTTTTCTGGTCATCCATGCAAAAGAACTCAAAAGTTAAGCGTGCTTGACTGAGAGTAGTCTTGGGATGGGTGACCTCCTGGGAAGGTTCCCGGGATGTGCATGAGTGAGGACAAAATGCGCTGGAAAGGACCCGTGTTGATCTGTGGGCCATGTACACAGCCTGGAGAGCTATCATGAGTGACCGCTCCCGACCCAAGGTTTGGGCCGGGGTGTTACAAATGGTATCAGAGCAACCCTGCGACCGTGTGGTGATGGAGGCAGTTGTTATACGCTCCTGGAGGCAGTTGTTATACGCTCCATTGTGATCACCCACCTAGCGGGGGAGGATTCTGGGTTAGCGGTTATGCTCCCAGGCGCAACGAGGACGTTGCGTTCTTCAAGTGGGGGTGATTGTAACACCCCACGTTCGTTGAAGAGGTCCATTGATAGGCTTAAATGACTAGTGCTTAAAGGGTTTGAAAGTACTACTCATATCAACAAAGTGCACTTTCTTTTCTGGTTCATCCATGCAAAAGAACTCAAAAGTTAAGCGTGCTTGACTGAGAGTAGTCTTGGGATGGGTGACCTCCTGGGAAGGTTCCCGGGATGTGCATGAGTGAGGACAAAATGCGATGGAAAGGACCCGTGTTGATCTGTGGGCCATGTACACAGCCTGGAGAGCTATCATGAGTGACCGCTCCCGACCCAAGGTTTGGGCCGGGGTGTTACACAACGCCCGCTAGCTCACACCCGAACCCCAAAACATCATATCCAAAAAGGCATCCAAGCAAGCAACATGTTCATTCATGAAAAACATGAACGCCACAGTCAGTGGGGAGTAACTCCGGGTTCTCCCAGCCATATCACATTAAACGTACATATAAGGAAATACAACAGTAAAATCATGCATATATAGATATACATGTGAGATACGATAAGAATAAATAGGCAATACGAGATATAATGATAAGATCAAATGGAAATCAAATCCGAACCATCATACTATTCAAAGACTCGGGAAGGACACTCTTAGGCAATCGAATACGCTCACTAGGGCTTGCATCTCACCGTTAGCGGTATAAGATTGATAAGATTGAGACTCGACAGACAAACCAAGTCAAGTCATGCGATGATCACATAATCCAACATATTATCCTTCATTCACGAACCAAGACATTTACGGTGTCCAATCATGCAATGACCATGAATAATGTCATGAAATCACGCATTCAAAGACGACTCAAGACGACTTCTCTCACGGTAAATGAAACGCACTAGCATCGTGTACAATAGCAAGACAAGCCAATGGAAGTCCACAGGATAAGACGTTTCCCTGAACCGTATACTATAAGACGTTTCGTATACTCATGACCTAGACAAATAAGTTCACGGGATAAGACGTTTCCCGGAACCATGTACGATAAGACGTTTCGTACACACAAGACTCTAATCCTCTCGGTAGGACGACGATAATAATACGGTCCTAGTCTAAACCTGGCCAGACTCTCGGAATAAGACATGTTCCGATTCGACATGTGGTAAGACGTTCCACATCCAAGACACGGACTTACAATATATATGCCGAGTACCCCAAATTCGATAGATCAATTCACGAAAGAGGCGGAAAGAGATCTATAGTCAAAAGTCAAGCTAGTACGCTACATGCAATAACACCACCTCGCAAGTATACAACATTTGACGGCCGGGTCGACCAACGCATTGCGTTCGCCTCCTAACAACGTCGTCATATCCCCACTAAACATGCATACAAGCATCAAGGATACACCCCATCGCTCCGACATTCCAGTCTAACGAGTATAAGGTGTAGCCGGGAAATGAGAGTTCATAGCACCAAATCATTAGTGCTCAAATCATAACATATGTAAAACCGACTCAAAAGAGGGATATATCGAAAACCGTCACGAAACATGTGATACAGGCGAATAAAATATCATATATCCAAAACATGAATATTATGAGTCATTACGTAAAATTATACGATAAACGGATCATGCGAACTATTATAAATTACGAGTTTTATGAGTTAAAGGAAAACAACACAGCCGTGTTCCAGGCCGGGCAGCGAACCGGCGGCCGGTGGGCCGGCTCAGAACACAGGGCATAAACCAAAAACAGAGAAATGAGGTCTGGGCCGGTCAGTGGACCGGCGGCCGGTCGACCGGCACAGAGCACTACACCAAAATCAAAACTTCCCTTACTGATGTGTTCCAGGCCGGTGGATGGACCGGTGGCCGGTGGGCCGGCCTGGAGCACCTCTTCATGCAAAATCCAAGTTTCCAAATGAGTTACTGATGTGTTCCCAGCCGGTTGGCAGACCGGCGGCCGGTCGACCGGCAGGGAACACCTCTTCATCCGTGAGCCTTGCTCACTTAACCAATTCAATCCAAAACTCATATATACTTCTAATAATCATCAACAATCAATACATATCATCAATATTCATCATATAACATCATTCATTAATCATAGCATGGTTCCTAATCATCGGAATCGTATTCTAAATACGATTTCTAGCATATAAACATGTAAAACACGTAAATGATACCGATCAACCCTTCACCGTTACCTTTAAGCGTCTCTACTAATCGTCAAGCTCCTCTTCTATAAGGAAATAGTCTTTGTCGGGATCTTGGAGGTCACCACCTACAAATAGATCGTAAAAAGATGAATAAAGTTCATCTTGAGAAAGACGGGAAATTTGAAAAGCGAGAAAGACGATGATTTTAATATCAATACGGATAGAGGAAGGTACGAGGAGAAGAATAAGATAAACTTACGTAAATTCTATCAAGTAACGAAGAAGTTACGACGATTCTAAAATCGAATTCAAAGAGGGAGGCAAGAGTTGAGCTTTCTTAAAGAGGAAGAAATGTTATGTTTGATTTGTGTTGAATGAAATATTAGGTTAAGGGAGGGAGTAGGGTGAGTTGTGTAGGAAAAGTCAAAGACGGTTTCCAAAGTCAAGAAAGTCAAACTCGACTCAAAAGTCAAGAAAAGTCAAACTCGACTCAAAAGTCAAGAAAAGTCAAACTCGTCTTAAGACGGGATTTTCATGAAATCTCGCGGAAATTCCAAATACGAACTCGGAAATTCTAAATTTGACTCGGAACATAAAATTCAAATTTAAAACTTAAATTTACTGAAAAGATTTCGTAAAATATTCCTACTAGAAAAATAGGGTACATTTCCGGGTGTTACAATCACCCCACCTTTTAAAAAGTTTCGCCCTCGAAACTTGAGGAAAAATAAAAATTACCTTACTCGAAAAGACTCGGATATTTACTAAGCATAGAAGCTTCGGTTTCCCAAGTCTCTTCTTCGACATTAGCACTTCTCCACAAGATTTTCACCAACGGAACTACTTTACTTCTCAACTTTCTATCCTTACGATCTAGGATACGGATCGGCTTTTCTTCAAAGGATAAATTCGGTTCAAACTCGGGCAATTCCTTTTGAAATACATGGCTTGGATCACTTACATACTTTCTCAATTGAGAAACATGAAAAACATTATGAACCTTAGCCAAATTCGGCGGCAAATCCAACTTATAAGCAACGGCACCAATCCTCTCTACAATATCAAAGGGTCCAATGTATTTCGGGCTCAATTTACCCTTAACACCAAACCGTTTAACACCCTTCATTGGAGATACCTTCAAGAATACTTTATCTCCCACCTCAAATTCTAAAGGCCTTCTTCGAATATCGGCATAAGACTTTTGACGGTCTTGAGCGGCTTTCATTCTATCACGAATGACCTTCACATTATCAATGGTTTCAACAAGAACATCGGGGCCTAAATCACGATTGTCACTCAATTGATTCCAACATATAGGACTCCGACATTTCCTTCCATAAAGAGCTTCATAAGGAGCCATCTTAATCGATGCATGATAACTGTTGTTGTAAGAAAACTCCACCAACGGTAGACTCTTTTCCCAACTAGACTGAAAGTCAAGAGCACAAGCTCTAAGCAAGTCTTCTAAAGTATGAATAGTCCTCCCAGTCTGACCATCCGTAGCGGCATGAAAAGCAGTACTCATCAACAACTTACTACCCATGGCCTCTTGCAAAGCCTTCCAAAATCTCGAACAAAACCTCGGATCTCGGTCGGATATAATCTCCATAGGAACACCATGATATCTAACAATTTCATCAACATAAGCTTTTGCTAATCGGTCCAAACTCCAAGTTTCTTTGATCGGAATAAATCTAGCACACTTGGTCAATCGATCAACAACAACCCAAACAGCATCTTTTCCTCCAACGGTTCTCGGCAAAGCCATAACAAAATCCATAGAAATAGATTCCCACTTCCATAGCGGAATATCCAACGGTTGTAGCAATCCACCGGGTCTCTTGTGTTCAATCTTCAATTGTTGGCAAGTCAAACATCTTCCAACATAAGACACAACATCGCCCTTCAAATTTGGCCACCAAAACTGCAACTTCAAATCTTTGTACATCTTATCACCTCCGGGGTGAATAGAACAAGGGGAAAGGTGAGCTTCATCAAGAACTCCCTTCCTCAAATTAAGAGCATTAGGAACAAATAAACGACCATGGAAACGAAGAACACCTTCACTATCAAACTTGAAATCTTTACCTTTACCTTCAAGAATTTTGGCTTGAATAGACTTGTAGGTAAGATCATCAACTTGGCTTTCACGAATTTCACGGAGAAACACCGGTTCGGCAATCATAGCACCAACATGAACAAAGCCACGCTCTACAAATTCCAAACTCAACCTTCGAAACTCGGCACAAAGATCAACAGGTAAAACATGCAAAACATTCAAAGCATGAGAAGCTTTCCTACTAAGAGCATCTGCAACAACATTAGCCTTCCCTTCATGATACAATAACTCAAAATCATAATCGTTCACCAATTCCAACCATCTTCTTTGCCTCATATTCAACTCTTTTTGAGTAAATATGTACTTCAAACTCTTGTGATCGGTGAAGATACGACACTGAACTCCAATTAAATAATGTCTCCACACTTTCAAAGCATGAACAACAGCGGCCAATTCTAGATCATGAGTAGGATAGTTCACTTCATGAACTCTCAACTGCCTTGAAGCATAAGCCACCACCTTCCTGTTCTGCATAAGAACACAACCCAATCCCATTTTAGAAGCATCACAATAGACATCAAAGTCTACTCCATCTTCGGGCAAAGTCAACACCGGAGCGGTAGTTAACCTCTTCTTTAACTCTTGGAATGCAGATTCACAAGCTTCATTCCATAGGAATTTGGTTTCCTTCTTCAACAATTGGGTCATAGGTCTAGCAAGCTTAGAGAAATCTTTGACAAATCTTCTATAATAACCAGCTAACCCAAGAAAACTTCGAATCTCTCTAATATCAGTCGGACTCTTCCAATCAACAACGGCTTCAATTTTAGAAGGATCCACCATTACACCCTCTTTAGAAATCACATGCCCAAGAAAGGACACTGTAGGTAACCAAAATTCACACTTAGAGAACTTAGCATACCACTTCTGACGACGTAGAACACCCAAAATAATCCTCAAATGAATAGCATGCTCATCTTCGGACTTGGAGAAAAGAAGAATATCATCAATGAATACCACCACACACTTGTCAAGATATTCACTAAATGTGCGGTTCATCTGATCCATAAAGATAGCAGGAGCATTCGTCAATCCAAAAGGCATTACCTTGAACTCATAATGGCCATACCTCGTACTAAAAGCGGTCTTTGGAATATCAACATCTCTAACCGGAATTTGATGATAACCCGACCTCAAATCAATCTTCGAAAAAGTAGAAGCACCCTTTAATTGATCAAATAAATCTTCAATTCTCGGTAAAGGATACCTATTCTTGATTGTAATCCGATTCAATTCACGGTAATCGATACACAATCTCATAGAACCATCCTTCTTCTTCACAAAAAGCACTGGAGCACCCCAAGGCGAGGCACTTGGTCGAATAAAACCCTTTTCAATCATATCATCCAACTGCTTCCTTAATTCTTTCAATTCAGAAGGAGCCATACGATAAGGAGCTTTGGCAATTGGACCAGAACCAGGGACAAGATCAATGGAGAATTCAACATCTCTCTCAGGAGGAATCCCGGGCAAATCTTCGGGGAATACATCAATGAACTCTCGAACAATAGGCACATCTTCAATACTTGGCAAAGAGGTATTTGAAGAAGTCACAACACACAAGAAGGCTTTGTAACCTTTTCTAACCATACTTACCAACTTCAAAGCGGAAATTAAAGACACACCTTTACGGGGATGAGATCCCTTATAGGTTATTCTAACACCTAAAGGACTATTTAAGAAAATCTTTTGATCACGACACTCGAACCTAGCATGATACATAGCTAGCCAATCTATACCTAATATAATATCAAACTCTCCTAGAGGAAACTTAAGGAGATTCGCGGGAAAGATAGAACCCGAAATAGAAATTGGTACATTTGGATAAAGGGTTGAACAAGAGATAATATCTCCGGATGGTAAGGATATGGAAGTATCCTCACTAGATGTAGGCTTGATTGATAATTTACTAGCATAGGTCGATGACACAAAAGACATTGAAGCACCGGTATCAAATAAAATAAGACACGGTTGCTCTAAAATTGAGAACATACCAGTAATGATCTCGGGATGAGCATCGGCTTCGGCACGGCTCATGACAAAGATTGAACCCTTAGGCTTAGGAGGAGGAGGGGGCAACTTTCGATCGGGGCAATCTTCATAACGATGACCACCCTTTTGACAAAAGTAACAGAGATAAGGTCGGTGTGAACAAGGCACACCGGGATGGTGTGGTTGCCTACAACGGTTACATACACGACCTTGAGCTTGAGCTTGAGGAGCATAAGGTCTATGAACTACATTTGAAGTAGCTCTAGGAATAAAAGGAGAAGGATTTCTTGCAGTGGAAGAAGGATTAAACCTCCTCTTGTTAGCATAGGAATTAGAAGAAGACGGAATAAACGGCCTTTTCCCAAAAGCATTCGGCCTCGGAGCATAAGAAGGAGAGGGATTATTCATTAAAGCTTCATCCCTTATCGCCTTCATTGAATTCTCGGCCCACAAAGCATCATCATAAAGATCTCCAAAGGATGCGGTACCCCTTCTCACCTTACTTTGAAGCACGGCATTCAACTTATTGCGATAATAGAAAGCACGATCTTCATCATCACGAAGAAGCCTTGGCGCGAAATGAGCGAGTTTATTAAACTCCGTTGTAAAATCTTGAGCCGATAGGTTGCCTTGCTTAAAGTCAATGACCTCTTTAAGCCTTTGCTGTTTAAGCTCTTTAGGGTAAAACCTACCCTCCACAAGAGCCTTAAAGCAAGACCAATTAAAGTCCTCTTCAAGAACGGCAGTGGCACTAGTGATAGCCCACCAATTGTCGGCTTCCCGCACTAGAAAGTGCTTTGCAATCCTCACTTTATCCTCTTCCCGGACTTGGTAAAGATCAAACTGCTTTTCCATCTCACGGAACCAGTCGGATAGCTCCGTAGGATCAGGCTCTCCACCATAAGGCACGATCTTACTCCTTGCAATTTGACCCGCCACCCATGCATAAACACCTTGTTGATTGTCCTCCCTTCTAGGGTGAACTTGGTTGGCATTAGCTAGAGCGGCATCTTGCTGATTCTTCAGCACTTGAGCAAGAGCCTCCATCATAATATTCTCAGCTAAACGCGGTCAACATCTTCTAAGAAAACAAAATTAAATTAAGTTTCCTATCAATTAGCATAACAAATAGAATACCAAGAAAGTCCTTACCTTCTACCCAAATCTCCAATTTATTATTTGCAAGGTCAAGTAGTTTAAGTTAGGTTCACGTAGTGTGCGTAGGGGAGCGATAAGCTCTGATACCAACTGTGACAACCCTCGCGAATGCGGAAAGATAAAACATACAAGCATGTGAAAAGATATGCGGAAATACGGTATTTTAAAAACTTTTATACATGCATTGTAAATAAAACGAGAGGTGTCAAATATTACAAACTAAAAACGGAAACACAACAAAGAGACGGGGTCTCTTCAAATGTTAGCAAAGAACAAGTGTTTAACCAAAACTAGCAACTATCGTCTAGAGGTGAACTTCCAGGGACAACGCCCGCTAGCTCACACCCGAACCCCAAAAAGTCACATCCAAAAATCATCCAAGCAGGAAAC
>JAIUZE010068053.1:0-21940 GCA_022085475.1 Heliosperma pusillum | reverse complement strand
GGGTACATTGACGAGCTAGAGAGCGAAGTATTTACCTTGGACCTATATTCGGTTCATAGTTTGTATATTATTATACACTCTTTTATTTCCGTATTTATACGGGATATATGTCTCCCGTCTTGTATATTTCTTTTGTAGAATATTATTTCCGTATTGTAATGACCCTTTTATTTTATGACACCTTCGTATATGTTTTATTATCTTTTATGTATTTAAATAATTTTTTTTCTTTCCGCAAATTTGGGGGTGTCACAGTTGGTATCAGAGCTATTTTGCTCCCGACGCACGTTTGTGTACCCTTGCATAAATAACTTGACCTTAATAAATAATAAACCGTGAGATAGAAGGTACGAGTTAGATTATGATTTATGTTTGTTAGTCGTCTTTTGTGCTTGCTAAATGATAAGTACGAATCTGTGTGTTTTATTTTGCAAGATCCGTCCGAGGATTGAACAAACACGATCTTAGCACCGCTCTTACCGTTATTATCCAAAACCAGCAAAATCAGCAAAACCAGCAAGCAAAAATCCGTTTTCCTACTCCTATTCCCGACCGTGAGAGACACGGAAGTTGTTCATGGGTTGCTTCTCAACTATCTAGGAGCCAAGCCAAAACCTACGGTGGTGAGGTAGATCCCGTTCAGCTTTCGGGGTGGTTACGTGAAATGGAGAAGAGCTTTGCTCTGTATGATGTCCTTGAAGAGGATAAGGTCCGTCTGGCTTCTCACTTCTTAGTGAGAGAAGCCGATCAGTGGTGGACTCTTTCAGGTCCTATTGCTAAGTTGGAGCCTAATTTTGGGTGGACTCGTTTCCGTGAACTATTGGAGACGAGGTTCTATCCGGATGAGTTGAGACAGCAAAAGCTGAAGGAGTTTATGGACTTTAAGCAAGGAGTTCTTTCTGTTCATGAGTTCACTACTCAGTTCAACGAGTTGGCTCATTATGCCACTCGACTTATTTCGAGGGAGGAAGACAAAGCTTTCTTTTACTTAGGAAAGCTATCTCCTCAGGTGAAGGGGAAGATTAGTAGGGGTTCTACTTCTTTCGTCTCAATGATTTATGGGCGGAGAGTTCTATTCGGGAGATTGCCGAGGAGGCCCGTACTTCGTTTGTAGCTCCTAATGCCTTTGGCAAGAGACCTCTATATCCTACTTCCCGACCTTCCTTTTCTCCTTCTTTTCCAAACAAGAGGAGGAACTTTCAGAGTGGACAGGCAAATCCGACAAACCGTCCATTTGTCCCGAGCAACAACAACGATCCTAAGGGTCGTACCTGTTTTGCGTGCAAGATGCCTATGCATCCAGGTGTTGGCTGTTTCAACAAGCCAATTGTATGCTTTACTTGTCTGAAACCGGGACACAAGTCATTTTTATGTCCTGATAGGAAGATGATAGCTTCTACACCAGCTACATCTGGGAGACCGAAGGGTCGAATTTTCGTCATGAGCCGTGCTGAGGCCGATGCTCAACCAGACCTGGTGACTGGTACGTTTCAATTTATGAAATCCGTGTTTAATTTTATTAGATACGGGAGCTTCTTTGTCTCTTCCTCAGCCTCGTTTTCCTTTTTCGCTTCCGTCTTTTAATTTCTTCTTATCTTAGTCTTTAATAATACTTCCTAATGTTCCTAGTATCATGATCTTTTATCCCTACTCTCTTGAGAGGTAATTTCCTTTTAGCTATCGTAAGGGTTAGTAGAGGTGTTTTGAAGAAGTTTCAAATATGATACCTAACCATCCTATGGAGCTAGTTTCGTGTTTAAATGATTATGGAAAATAGAGAATAAGTTTAGGAAGAAACTATCCTAGTGGTTTTAAAATATGAAAGCTTGAAGTTGCAATATCTTTTGAGGATCGAAATAAGCTTAATAATAGTTGTAGTTGTGGTTAGAAAGTTGAGTGATTTTAATGTTACTTGGGAATTTGTTGTCGTTAAATGTTGGACCCTAACGGGAATAAATACTTTGTGGAATTAGGATTCGATGACTCAACATGAGGAATATCGACATAAGCGAAAACCGATGTATTAAGAGTTTGGAAGAGATAAATAAATTGATTACGGTCGCATTGTCCTTTGTTTGGCAAAACTTAAGGGAATCGAGATTTGTGTGATTAATCTCTTTGAGGTTTCGAGATTCAACTTTTGAGGATGAGAGGGTTTATTGTAAATAATTTGGATAATAAATTTTTGGGAATAAGTTGGATTAAAGGATTTCATCGTAAGTTCTTTACTTGGTGTTGGTTAACGATCTTGTTCCCTTAATTATAAATATTTTGATGGTGATTTCCAATAATAGTTTCGATGGACCTTAGAAGATTCTAATGGAATTAAATAATTGGGAGTTGTTACTCAATGTGTCAGTCTTATGAAATATTTTGGTAGGAATCGGATGATTGAAAATGTTGAGGATATAGTGCACTCTCTGGAGGACTAGATTCTATTGCAGTAGTAGTGACGAGTTACGATCGGCATTTAAATTTTTCCTAGATGGAAGATAGTATTATGGTTCATTCTTCTTTCCTCCTTTACTCTTTCTATTCGATTTATTTTTCGAATATTCCGTTCCTTCTTTCGAATATCATTTTCTTAATAGATAGATTACTAGAAGCTTTAGTTAGAAATTTTAGGCATAGATAGTAAAGTTAGTACCTATACTATAAAAGTTTTGAACTAAAAGCTTTTGGAAATATTTTATGATTTTAAGTATTTTATCGTCAAGGAGTGTTGAGACTCGTTATTGGAGACGTTCGATAACTAGTTTTCTCATTTATTGATGCGAAAATGTATCTTTTAAAGTCTTTGATTTGGGACGTTGGTGTTCGTAACAGCTGACGAGAACCTTCCGCCCAGTGATAAGACCCTGTAATTTTATTACGAATATATTTTTAACAGTTTTGAAATAGACCTACATATATGTTACTTTCCTTCTTCTAAGTTTCGAGGACGAAACTTTTTAAAAGGAGGGGTGATTGTAACAACCCGAAAAATGCCAATTTTTCTAGTAAAAATATTTACTAACACTTTTCAGTAGAACTTAAGTTTTTAAATAGGAATTTTTGTTCCGAGTCTTATTTTGAAATTCCGCGTTCGTATTTGGAATTTCTGAAGATTTCATGAAAAGACCGTTTTTAGTCATCTTTGACTTTTCTTGACTTTTAAGTCGTCTTTGACTTTTCTTGACTTTTAAAAGTCGTCATTGACTTTTCTTGACTTTTAAGTCGTCCTAAACTTTTCTTGACTTTTAAGTCATCTTGACTTTTCTCGACTTTTCAGTCAACTTTGACTTCCGTTGACTTTTTCCCGACTCGTCTCATAAGTTGAAGACCGAAATTTTATTTAAAAAAATAATATTTTTTTGATTTATTTTTATTTAAAGATTTATTAAGATTTATCATAATTTAATATAATTATTTTGAATTTATTCGGAATTTAAAGAATAACTTTTACGGTTTAACCGAACATCATTTAACTATTCCCGACTCATCGTAAATCCCGTAACAAACCCGAAACTCGACTTTGGCATGAGTCACACGCCCATGTCATCGTTTTCCACTCACTTGAGATATTTTAATTTCTTTCGATTAAACTAATACAAATATCTAAGATATTTGTTACTTTATCGATCAGTTAACGGAGATTACGCAAATCGAGCAAAAACAGACCCGATATCACCCAACATCACACGGCTCTTCTACCCTCTAATAGGCCTTGATATTTTCATTTCTTTGGATTATAATATCATAATATCTAGATATTTGATGTAATTAACTTTATCGTTAATTATATTTAATCGATTACCGTAAAACAATTATTAAACCTGAGTCAATTACGTAACAACAATTTCAAAACTCGACATCTATTCTTGCCTATATTTACACGGCTCACACAACACTCCACTCACTAACAACTTTTCATTTTTTCAACAAATAAAATAAAGATCAAAATATCACTTTCTTTAATCGTTCTTCGTGTTCTTCGTCGTTCATCAATTGTTCTTCATCGTTCTTGAGCAAAACCTTCATAAAATCTTCATTTCTTAATTAAATCCGTCCTAACTTATATTTCTAGACTCTCCTCTTCGCTCCTCATCTTCACGTATGATTTAATTTCAATTCCGTCAAGATCGTTTTCAACACTTTAATTATGAGAAATTAAGTTTTAAGTTCTAATAATGTTTCTCTTGTCTTTTCTTATAGGGGAAGATTTTGAAGACGAGTTTGGAGACTCATATATTTTGGGTGAAGATTAGTGGGAGGGTTTCTTATTATATATATATACTTCTTATTATTTTGGTGCTAAGTGGTTTGCTAGCTAAGGTAACAATTCCGTTTTACTCGACGAAATAATGTCACATAGCCTTTAGTTTTAGTTCATGTTATCGTTTTTATGATTTTAGTTAGTAACATAGCCTTTAGCTTTTGTTTTCTTTAGTTTTGGTTCATCTTTAATTTTTGTTCATATTATTATGATTTTATGATTTTTAGTTAGTAACATGTTAAATGGTGGTTATTATGGTGTTTTATGAATTTATAACATGTTGGTGGTTCTTGATGAATTTGGATGATTCTTCATAATCATGATTTTTGTATGATTGATGGTTGTTTTGATTGTTTAAAATGGATGTTGTTAATTAAAAACATGTTAGAATTAATGTGGAAATTGGGGTGGTTGTTTTAGTGGTGGCCGGAAATTGTGGTGGTAGTGAACCGGACCAGACCAGCCGGTCCAGGCCGGTTCAGACCCGGTCTGGGCTGGTTCATGGTGGGTCCGGGTTTTGGTCTTTGGGTTGTGTCGATGTTTGGTTGTTATGTTGTTGTTTTGACGGGTTTTAAATATGTTAAGCATGCGGGAAAATATTAGAAATCGGTTTTAGAAAGTTTAATCAAAACAGCCCATTTTTGTCAAAACAGGCCGTGGGGCCCATCCAGGCCCATGTGGGGTCCGGCCCAACTCAGCCCGTGGGTTCCACTTTGGGACTTGTGACGGTTTTTGAGTTATCGTCATTTTTATCGCGTTTTGTAATAATTAGCAAGCGAGAAATATTAATAAGTAAATATTTAATTAAAAAGGTTTTTCATTACATTATTATTTCTCACATGTTAGAAATTATAAGACGAGATCGTAGTTTAATTTAATATTCTTTTAGTAAAACGGGTTTTGGTATGATATAATAATTCACATGTTAGAAGTTAATAAAATAACATGTAATGAATATGTTGACTTTTATGTCTAAGTCTATGTGGTAAAGACTCTGTTTCTAGCCGGTTTGACCAAACGGGTTTGGTCAAACTAAGATCTAGTCAGCCCCGTTTTGACTGATGACCGTCGCGGGACTCGGGTCGGGGATTTGTCTTCAAGTAAGGTTGTATTTAATTAATGAATTAGCCTTAGTAGATATGAGGCGATATGATATTTGATTATTATTTATATGCAATTAGTCACATGATAGGATGTTTTTCCGTGACTGTTTGATTATATGGTTGGTGTCGTGTTGACTAAGTACCCATAGAGAATTATGAGTATATGGCGTCTTGAACATTCTAATTCTAAATGAGTATCTTGGACCATGACATCGATAGGCCTTACTATCTTTAACGAGTATATAGTTCACTGCTTGATAGCTTTTGTGTCACTGGCTTGGGCCTTTTGATACCAAGCCGGGGGCATGGCATCCTAAGAGTTCCGCTTTGGGAAGGGAGCCAGCTTAAGTACTAGCCATCTCTGCTTAGGGGGTCGCCTAGCAGAGTTTCTCATGTACGGTTATGTAATGAGAAAGGGAATGGGTTAGCTGTTGTCGCTAGGTCTGATCAGTCTAGGGCTAGGATGTTTTCCTACCTTGTGGTATAGACTCGAGTTACAGAAGTCGTCTATTGACTGTACTAAGAACTTATGCCTGTTTGTAGACGTATTGGTCTTTCATGTGTGTATGATTCTATGAGTTTTAGAAGGTGAGATGCAAGCCGGCTAAGATTGATAGAGTTTGGATTACCGATTGTTAACTGATTCACATGATTACGTGTTGATTAGGGTTTGAGTGTATCATGGCCATGTTACAGGGTAACCTCTGAGCTAGCATACCAGCTTCCTACCTCTTGTTATATTTTATTATCGGTTTCACATGATAGCTTTCATATGATAGGTTATATGTTAGTTAATTGTTTCATAACATGAAAAGCATATCATATATGTTAAGGTTTTGTATTTTCCATAGACATTGCTTTTATGTTATTCATGTTTTATTAAACTCGACATTTCGTGGCTGGGAGAACTCGGAGTTACTCCCCACTGACTGTGGCTTCCGTGTTTATATTTTAATGCGGTTGGCAGGTTTGTGATGCATACTTTGGGTACATTGACGAGCTAGCGAGCGAAGTATTTACCTTGGACCTATATTCGGTTCTTAGGATTGTATATTATTATACGCTCTTTTATTTCTGTATTTATACGGGCGATATGTCTTCCGTTTCAGATACTTTTTATTGTATAATATTATTTCCGTTTTTGTAATGACCCTTTTTACTTTATGACACCTTCGTATGTATTTTCATCTTACATTTATGTATTTAAATTATTTTTTTTTTCTTTCCGCAAATTTGAGGGTGTCACAACTTGTACTCAACTGGTCGAACGAATCATCAATGTTCGGCGATGGATATATATTATTCACAGTAACATGGTTTAGTTTACACCAATCAATGCATAACCTCAAACTGCCATCCTTCTTCTTCATAAACAAAATTGGTGCACCCCATAGTAACACACGATGTCTGATATACCCCTTGTCCAATAATTCATTCAGTTGCTTCTTCAACTCCTCCGGTTCTTTTGGTCCCATACGTTACGGGGCTTCTCGTCCCTGGCTTCAACTCCACACTAAAGTCAATATCCCTCTTCGGACGTAATCCTAGTATCTCATATAGAAAAACATCTTCAAACTCATTCACGACTATTATACTTTTTGCTGACGACTCCTCCACCCGAGTATCTCTCATAAGGCACAGTATCATCGGATACCCATTTCGTAAATATGACTTCAAAGTCACAGCTACAATAATCTATACCTTTGACTTCACTACAAAGCCTCGGTATGACACTCCTACACCCTTAGGACCTCTCAACGACACCTTTTTGTTATGACAATAAATATTTGCCATATATTTTCCCAAGCAATCCATCCCGACAATGACCTCAAACCCATTTAAGGGAAATTCAAACAAATGAACTGGAAAATCTACTTGCCCCACAATCATAGACACCCATATATACAACTTACAACACGGTACAGAGTATCCCGACGATATAAATACCGCATCTCTTACCAACTCAAACTTCCCCAAACACAAAGTTAAAGCATGACCTACAAAAACGAATGGGTCACCCTCAAATCAAATATAAAAAATGTTGTTTAATCATTAAATAGAAATGTACCCGTCACAACTTGAGCATCATCCTCACCTGTTTGCTTGTTCATTATGAACAATTTACCATTCTTCTTCTAGCCTCCACTAGCACTGTGCTCGCAGATGCCGTAGGTTTTGATGTCTTGCCCTCGTTTGAAGATGAATGTTCAAACTTCAAATTCAACACACAAGATCATACCACTAACAAGCAATGAACAGGCATTAGAGACATTTAAAACATCGTTTAAATCAACCCAACTTCAAACCAAAAATCTTAAGCACATTTACCAACACAAACCATCATAAATCATCGTCGCAACACAACATGCTAGCATCATATCACTTAGTTAGGCATTAAGAGCATGATTAATTCATCATTAAAGTCTTGAACACAAGTTTAAGCAATAACAAAAGGATGTTTATCATCTATACTATCAATTTCCATCAACTTGAAACATATGAGATTTAATTCAACAATTCAACATGTAAGAACATTAATACATGTCAATAGCTAATAAAGAGTTCGTTTTTCTAATAAATACTACTCTAAAACACCTAGAAAACACATAAAAATGTGATATCGAGTAACCCGTCAACATTAACTTATTAGCACACCAATTAAGCAATCTTTAAGTAAGCTAATGATACCATCGGATTTCCTTGACCCAAATATTCAAAAATCACCTTTCTCTGACAAATAACAAGATTAGAAGCCGTGATCAAAAGTAGGGAAAATCGTCTTACAAAAATGTTAAAAGTTTCAATCTTTTATTATTTAGAAAGAAGCAGGATGGTGAGAGGATTCCTAAAGATTAAACGGAATTGAATTTCGTTAAGAAACGAAGAAATTATGTCCGTCTTCAGATTAAATCTAGAAAAATGGGTTTTATAAAAAAAATAGTTGGAGGAAAGGAATATTTTATGGTATTGAAAGGAAGAGGAGAATGAGAGGAGAATATTGATGAAAATATCGCGAAGTTTCGTTGTAAGACGGAGAAATGACATCCGTCTTAAACTTTTTAGGTTATGGAGGTTTAATGGGGTTTCTTATGTTGATACGAAGGAGAAGAAGAAGATGCTGAAATTTTAGGAGGGAGGTGGAGATTTGTGGGTTTATTTTGAGAAGATGAGTAATATAGTAGGCTTAATATTCAAGGCGAGTATTACACACTTATATTTTCAAGTATAGTCCGATTATGGGCTCATAACGCACTGAAATGCGACGGTTTCTACACAACGAAACAAAATTCAATGTAACATTAATTTAAAGCTACAAAAACATAAATCATCGATTTAAAATATTTTAACCGATAAAAGTAAAAGAGAATTTTATTAAATTAATCACTTTATTAAAAACCCATGATTATGAAATCGGGGGTGGGTGTTACAATCACCCCTTCTTTTAAAAATTTTCGTCCTCGAAACTTGAAAGCATAAAACAAAAGATAGAAGGACGGAAATTGGTTTCTCAAATTTAGCATAAAAAACTCTTTCAAGAAAATGGTATTTCAAAAACAAGACATTTTTCCAAAAATGTATAAGAAACGTTTTCGAAGGTGCCAGTCTCTTTATAGGGAACGAAATAGCTCTTCTCGTGCACACAACAACAGTAACATTCCAATCTAAAGACAAGATTAAAATAGAATCATACGCTGATAAAGGCAGAATTAGTTATTAGACGTCTCCAGTAACGAGTTCTAATATCCAACCAAACGCATAATCAAAACTAAGGGTAATAGAAATCCATTTTCGCAAAACGAAACTAGAAAAAATTAATTTTAAGTTTAATTTAAAAGGATAAATTCGAAATTCAACGTAAAAATTTGGAAATTTTCTCAAATGGTAAACTCGGGACAACAAGACATTACACGCACATAGAGGCAATTGGAGCATCAAACTCACAATCATGGTAATAGAAGACATACATAACGAGTAAAATGTAACAAAAGGCTTATCGAGAAGAATATGAGCGGATTCAAGGACTAAGTTCGAAGAGAAGCAATTAGATAGAGAGTCAACTGCAAGGGCAACAACAGAGGAAGGATATACAAAGATATATTTTTATTAACGAAAGAAAGCATGACAAGATAGATTACAGAGAACTTAACGGCAAAGTTTTTGCTCAAAGAGGGAAAAAGCCTAAGGACGGGGAAATACTAAACACTCCATGGCAATACCAAAATCATCGGGATCAACTTGTCAGGCATTTTTGCCAAACCCAAACCATAGCCACATCATTCTAGGGGATTTATCCATTTAACATTATAAACTCCGCTAATAAACCAATCCTCGAGAGAATGTAACTCATCTCAGATATACCTTAACCTCTTCCAATCATTAGGTCCCACAAAAATTTTTCCAATCACAAGGCCCTATTAACCCAAATATCTACTATCCAACTACAATTAACTAAGGTCTATCGACAAGGGAAAAAATTACACAATCAAATAATCCACATGAAAGATTCCTTAATATAATCTATCATCCTTAGTCAAATCATTATTACACTCGAAGGCACAAACATAGATAATAATATCTAGAAATCATAATTACCACAACCACAAGATGAACAGGCTCATCATTCCAATTTTCCGATTCAAATCAATTCAAGGCTTACTATCCACAACTGAAAAAAACTTCTCATTCACAAACCACAAAATCTCAAGAGAAAACAATTACACATTCCAAATCATACATGACCAAGCACATGGCGATGATACAGCTATTCAAATCATCCCGCTCAACTATAACTCAAGATGCATCGATCTTCACTTATGAAAATATTTCTCAAAATTTGGTCATCAGTTTTAATTACCGTAAAGTAAAGTCTCTTTTAAAATCCAACATTTAGAGACATCTAATTCCAAAATGATATCCAAGACAACTATTATGATAATAAACTTAACTGAATTATCATTCCAATAAACTCGAATCTCGAACTAACACCACAACTTCAAGCTCGAAAGTCTAAAGCCACCAAGAGAGGATACAACACCACTATTAGGATCCATCCTAGAGCTTAAGTTCTATTTCCCATGATCAAATACAACATTAAATTTGCTCAATCCAAAGACACATATTCTAGCTCAAGTATCCCAAAATACATTGCACTCATTCTCTGAGCCAAGCAAACAAGATATCCAATCCACTAGAGGAATGATGAAGCAACAGCGAGTTAGGGAACGATCAGGAATCTCAAGAGAACACGAGAATAATCCAGCACGAGATTAAAAGAGATCAACACTAAAAATAATAATAGAGCTATGAAGATATCTGAGTAAGAAATAAGATATGAGATTGCGATTTCTTAAAGATCAATGCCGACAAAAACTTGCAAGACTAGAAATGGAAACAGATAATAGTACGATATTAAGAGATATAAGATTTAATCCATAAAATTTCTCCTTTAAAACTTAGGGTGATGGGAAAACAACTTATCTCTTTAACAAAGGTCTCTCACAAGTCACAAGGGACCACCTTACCACACAATTCACCAAAATAATGTACACTTGATTTCGACAAATCGAGGACTTCCTAAGTCGTCCATCCTTTCACATAATGCGGACTCCCAAACACGAAATCGCAACACAAGAATAATAACATTCTCTAAACTCCAAAATTCGACACAACCTCAAAGGATCCTAAAAACGAACCACTAACAAAGACTTATCTACACTAGTCTTTTCTTCAATTCCTATACTCCACAAGGTAGAACACAGAACAAAACATCATTATCAACATCTTAAAGCATCTCCATCATAGCTCACCTAATCGGTTATCACTCATATCCATAATCCTCAAGTAATATGGTTTAATTTACCATCACAACTTACTACTTCAAACGAGTCTTCGATACCGTGAGATAAGCTCATATCTTTAAATCCAAGAATTATAGCCAAGTACTTTTCCACCAACCCAAAAATACACACTAGGAAACCACAAGAAGTTACTTAGTGTCAAAGGCGTTTTACAACTCAAGGTGTCATCCAAATATTCTGACTTATAACAACTAGCCCTAACATAGGTATCATCTTCAAGAGTATCTAATATAACCAAACTCCTAAGTTCAAAGTATCAAGTCACCAACAAGCTCAAAGGTCTTAGACAACTCACTCAATCAACCTCACATTATCAATTCCCATGAATCATTCACACATACACCATGGCAAGTCTCTACGGATTAAAATCTCCAAAGCATAACACACTACACTCTCCCATGACTCCATCACTCACCATTATAGGGTAAAATTAAAATCTACACAACATTTCTCAAAGTCTCAAAATTCCCTCGCCCAAAGCCATTACACCACAAATAAAGGGGAAGGTATCCACAAAACGTCACAAGGGCAAGTTAAGGATACAAAAGGTAAGATTGAGAAAAGTGACAAGAGAAATTCTCAAGGAGAGAATTAACTGGAAGAGATGAAGAAGAATCTAGATAGAGGGAGGGGAACAACGTACACCATTGACAAGAAACTCATCGATGAGGTTGAAACACACTTCAATTAGGCTTGTCAATCTTCAATTTTTGGCAAAGGATACATCTTCTAGCTAACACATGGTCCACTACAAGACGGTAATTATAAACAAGGATAACATCACTCAACACAATCAACAAACAAGTTAGAACCTAACAAACGTTAAGTACACTAAAGATTACCACCTTATGTCCTTTAGACTACCCATCTCTCATTCATTATTCATTATTGGTTAAGCTATTTAAGGTTGGGGTGCATGAATGTGCGTCTGAAGCGTTATAGCTCTGATACCAACTATAACACCCCGTGATTTCACAGGAAAGTAAACACATAGATTTGCAGCGGAAAATACGGGATTTTAAACACTTTAAAAGCAAAACCACGAATGTCACTTTAAGTTATAAACTAAAGCTTACTTAATAAATCGTTTATACAAATTGTAACTCAAATAAATACAAGGGATCCCGGCCCGAGTCCTTGATAAAACACAAATAAGATAATAAAACTAATATAAACAACGGCGTTAAGGGTGAATCGCTGTAAATACAACCCTCGCTAGCTCACTCGTCAAAACCCAATGCAACACCGACATGTAACCTCTTCATTCATGAAACATGAATGCCATAGTCAATGGGGGAGTAACTCAGGGTACTCCCAGCCATATCACATTAAAACGTACATAACAAGAGCATTATAAATATACATAATCATCATCAAATACAAACAATATATCATCATACATATATACAATATCATCATCATAAATAAACGGTATCGTCATTAAATATATAAACAATATAGTCATCTTATATAGATAGTATTATCATCATATATGAACAATATCATCATCATATAGTAACCAAGACTTAGGGAAGACTCACATTGGCAACGATATCACTAGTAACGGCTTGCATCTCACCGTTAGTGGCCCAATAGTCGAAGAGGTTGGGGACATGACTCACAAGAAAGAACAAGGCATTTAAACATCCATTTCATAACCCACCAATCATCACGAATATGCAAACACACTCTCATGGTAAATGACACGCACTAGCATCTGTACTTTGCAAGTCTAACTACCAAGTCCACGGGATAAACATTTCCGTGAACCGTATACGTAAACATTTTGTATACTAAAAACTCATTTCCTCCCGGTAGGATAACGATAATATAATACGGTCCTAGTCTAAACCTGGCTAGACTCCCGGCATAAGACGTGTACGCGATTCAACATGCGATAAACATTTCGCATCCAAGACTCGATCAATTCAACCCAATGGACGTCGCGTACCCCAAATTCGGCTAAACTACGTGAAAGAGGCGGAAAGAGCACAAGCACTATCTTCCGACTAAACTACGCGGAAGATAAGATCAAGAATTAACGAGTACGCTACATACACTGACACCACCTCGCAAGGATATAACATTTGACAGACAGGTCGATCCACGCATTGCGTGTAACACCCGGAAATGTACCCTATTTTTCTAGTAGAAATATTTTACGAAATCTTTTCAGTAATTTTAAGTTGTAATTTATAATTTTAAGTTCCGAGTCGAATTTAGAATTTCCGAGTTCGTATTTGGAATTTCTACGAGATTTCATGAAAAAGCCGTCTTAAGTCAAGTTTGACTTTCTTGACTTTGAAAATCGTCTTTGACTTTTCCTACACAACTCACACTACTCCTTCCTTAACCTAATTCTTCATTAAGCACAAAATCAAACAAACACAACTTTCTTCTCCCTTAAGAAATCTCATTTTTTCCCTCTTTGATTTCAAGCTTAGAATTGGCGTAGTTTCTTCGTTACTCGATAGAATTTACGTAAGTTCGTCTTATTCTTCATCCCGTACCTCCCTCTATCCGTATTGATAATAAAATTATCGTCTTTCTCGCTTTTTAAGCATTCCGTCTTTCTCAAGATGAACTTTATTCATCTTTTTGCGATCTAATTGTAGGTGGCGACCTCCAAGATCCCGACAATGACTATTTTCTTATAGAAGAGGAGCTTGACGATCATTAGAGACGCTCAAAGGTAACGGTGAAGGGTTACTCGGTATTACTTACGTGTTTTACATGTTATATGCTAGAAAATCGTATTTGAATACGATTAGGAAGATTAGAATCCATGTTATGATTAATGAATGATGTTATATGATGAATATTGATGATATATGTTGATTGTTGATGATTATTGGAAGTATAATTGAGTTTGGAAATGAATTGGTTGAGAATTGGAAGCTCTCGGGTGAAGAAGTGTTCCCAGCCGGTCGACCGGCCGCCGGTCTGACCACCGGCTGAGAACACTCCAGAAACCCATTTCTGAAACTGGGTTTTGCAGGAAGAGGTGCTCCAGGCCGGCCCACCGGCCACCGGTCAACCCACCGGCCTGGAACACATCAGTGAAGGAAGCTTTGATTTGGTATGATTGCCTGAGCCGGTCGACCGGCCGCCGGTCGACTGACCGGCCCAGACCCCTTTTCTCTGTTTTTGAGATTTTGCCTGTGTTCTGAGCCGGCCCACCGGCCGCCGGTCTCCAGCCCGGCCTGGAACACGGCTGTATATTTTTCCTCCAACTTTTAAAACTCGTAATTTATAATAGTTCGCATGATCCGTTTACCGTGTAACTTTACGTAAGGTCTTATAATATTCATGTTTTGGATATATGATATCTCTTTCGCATGTATCACATGTTTTGTGACGGTTTTCGATATGTTCCCACTTTGAGTCGGTTTTTACAAATGAGTCTGTTTGAGCACTATTTTGTCTTGTGCTTTGTATTCTCATTCCCTTGGCTACCTTCCCGTTCGTAAGGCTCGAATGTCGGAACGGAGAGGTATCCTACTGCTTAAATGCATGTGTAGTGGGCATACGACGACGTTGTTGGGAGTTGAACGCTATGCGTTGATCGACCCGGCCGTCAAATGTTGTGTACTTGCGAGGTGGTGTTATTTGCATGTAGCGTACCGCATGTTATGAGGCTTGTGCTCTTTTCCGCCTCTTTCGTGAATTGATCTACCGAATTTGGGGTACTCGGCATATATATTTTATAAGCCCGAGTCTTGGATGCGAAACGTTTATCGCATGTCGAATCGGAAAATGGTTTCTTCCGAGATCCTGGCCAGGTTTAGACTAGGACCGGATATTTATTATCGTCGTGCTACCAGGAGGAAAATAGTCTACATAGGCGAAATGTAAGCATCGCGTATGAGTTCAGGGAAATGTTATCCCGTGGATGCCTTTAATCATTCTTGCTGGGACACGATGCTAGTGCGTTTCATTTACCGTGAGAATTGTCGTCTTGTGTCGTTCTTTGAATGCGTGATTTCATGATTTTGTTCATGGTCATTGCATGATTGGACACCGTCATGTCTTGGTTCGTGAATGGATGATAATATGTTGGATTTAATGTGATTATCGCATGACTTGACTGGTTTGTCTGTCGAGTCTCAATCTTATCAATCTTATACCTCTAACGGTGAGATGTAAGCCCTAGTGAGCGTATTCGATTGCCTAAGAGTGTCTTTCCCGAGTCTTGGAATAACATGATGTTTACGGAATTGATTTCTATATGATCTTATCATTATATTCCGTATTGCCTATTTATTCTTATCGCAACTCACACGTATATCTATATGTATGCATGCTTTACTTTCGTATTACCTTATATGTACGTTTGATGTAATATGGCTGGGAGAACCCGGAGTTACTCCCCACTGACTGTGGCATTCATGTTTTTTCATGGATGAACAGGTTTCTTGCTTGGATGATTTTTGGATGTGACATTTTGGGGTTCGGGTGTGAGCTAGCGGGCGTTGTCCCTGGAAGTTCACCTCTAGACGATAGTAGCTAGTTTTTGTTAAACACTTGTTCTTTGCTAACATTTCAAGAGACCCCGTCTCTTTGTTGTATATTCAGTACTTAGTTTGTAACATTTTGACACTCCTCGTTTTATTTAACTTGCATGTATAAAAGTTTTTAAAACTACCTATTTTCGCAATATAATTCACATGCTTGTTTGTTTTATATTTCCGCATTCGCGAGGGTTGTCACAGTTGGTATCAGAGCTTTATCGCTCCCGACGCACACCCGTGAACCCTAACTTAAACTACTTGACCTTGAAATAATAAATGAGAGAGTTGGGTAGAAGTAAGGACTTTAATTGGTAGTCTATTTGTTTATGCTAATTGATAGGGTAACTTAATTCGTTTTTATCTCTTATGAAGATGGTTAGACCGCATGTAGCTGATAATATTATGATGGAGGCTCTTGCTCAAGTGCTGAAGAATCAGCAAGATGCCGCTCTAGCTAATGCCAACCAAGTTCACCCTAGAAGGGAGGACAATCAACAAGGTGGTTATGCATGGGTGGCGGGTCAGATTGCGAGGAGTACGATCGTGCCTTATGGTGGAGAACCGGATCCTACGGAGCTATCCGATTGGTTCCGGGAGATGGAAAAGCAGTTTGATCTTTACCAAGTCCGGGAAGAGGATAAAGTGAGGATTGCAAAGCACTTTCTAGTGCGGGAAGCCGACAACTGGTGGGCTATCACAAGTGCCACCGCAACTCTTGAAGAGGACGTCAACTGGGCTTGCTTTAAGGCTCTTGTGGAGGGTAGATTTTACCCTAAGGAGCTTAAACAGCAAAGGCTCAAGGAGTTCATAGATTTTAAGCAAGGCAACCTATCGGCTCAAGATTTTACTACGGAGTTTAATAAGCTCGCTCACTTTGCGCCGAGGCTTATTCGTGATGATGAAGATCGGGCATTCTACTATCGTAATAAGTTGAATGCCGTGCTGCAAAGTAAAGTGAGAAGGGGTACCGCATCCTTTGGAGATCTCTACGACGATGCCTTATGGGCTGAAAATTCAATGAAAGCTATTCGAGATGAGGCGTTAATGAATAATCCCTCTCCTTCTTATGCTCCTAGGCCGAATGCTTATGGGAAGAGGCCATTTATCCCGTCTTCTTCTAATTCCTATGCTAACAAGAGGAGGTTTAATCCTTCTTCCAATGCCAATTCAAGGAATCCTTCTCCTTTTATTCCTAGAGCTACATCAAATGTGGCTCATAAGCCCTATGCTCCTCAAGCTCAACCGCAAGGTCGCTTTTGCAACCGGTGTAGACTTCCTCTACACCCCGGTAAAGCATGTTTCAACCGACCTTACATTTGCTACTTTTGTCAAAAGGGTGGTCATCGTTACGAAGATTGCCCCGATCGAAAGTTGCTTCCTCCTCCTAAACCTAAAGGTTCAATCTTTGTCATGAGCCGTGCCGAAGCCGACGCTCATCCCGAGATTATTACGGGTATGTTCTCAATCTTAGAGCAACCGTGTCTTATTTTATTTGATACCGGTGCTTCAATGTCTTTTGTGTCATCAACCTATGCTAATAAGTTATCAATCAAGCCTACATCTAGTGAGGATACTCCCATATCCTTACCTTCCGGAGATATTATCTCTTGTTAAACCCTTTATCCAAATGTACCTATTTCTATTTCGGGTTCTATCTTTCCCGCGAATCTCCTTAAGTTTCCTCTAGGAGAGTTTGATATTATTTTAGGTATAGATTGGTTAGCTATGTATCATGCTAGGTTCGAGTGTCGTGACCAAAAGATTTATTTAAAGAGTCCTTTAGGGGTTAGAATAACCTATAAGGGATCTCATCCCCGTAAAGGTGTGTCTTTAATTTCCGCTTTGAAGTTGGTAAGTATGGTTAGAAAAGGTCACCAAGCATTCTTGTGTGTTGTGACTTCTTCAAATACCTCTTTGCCAAGTATTGAAAATGTGCCTATTGTTCGAGAGTTCATTGATGTATTCCCCGAAGATTTGCCCGGGATTCCTCCCGAGAGAGATGTTGAATTCTCCATTGATCTTGTGCCTGGTTCTGGTCCAATTGCCAAAGCTCCTTATCGTATGGCTCCGTCTGAATTGAAAGAATTAAGGAAGCAGTTGGATGATATGATTGAAAAAGGTTTTATTCGACCTAGTGCCTCGCCGTGGGGTGCTCCTGTTCTTTTTGTGAAAAAGAAGGATGGTTCTATGAGGTTGTGTATCGATTACCGTGAATTGAATCGGATTACAATCAAGAATAGGTATCCTTTACCGAGAATTGAGGATTTGTTTGATCAATTAAAGGGTGCTTCTACATTTTCGAAGATTGATTTGAGATCGGGTTATCATCAAATTCCGGTTAGAGATGTTGATATTCCAAAGACCGCTTTTAGTACGCGGTATGGCCATTATGAGTTCAAGGTAATGCCATTTGGATTGACGAATGCTCCCGCTATCTTTATGGATCAAATGAACCGCACATTTAGTGAGTATCTTGACAAGTGTGTGGTGGTTTTCATTGATGATATTCTTATTTTATCCAAGTCCGAAGAAGAGCATGCTATTCATTTGAGGATTATTTTGGGTGTTCTACGTCGACAGAAATGGTATGCTAAGTTCTCTAAGTGTGAGTTCTGGTTACCTAAAGTGTCCTTTCTTGGGCATGTGATTTCAAAAGAAGGTGTGATGGTGGATCCTTCTAAAATTGAGGCCGTTGTTGATTGGAAGAGTCCGACTGATATTAGAGAGATTAGAAGTTTTCTTGGGTTAGCTGGTTATTATAGAAGATTTGTCAAAGATTTCTCTAAGCTTGCTAGACCGATGACTCAGTTATTGAAGAAGGAAACCAAATTCCTATGGAATGAAGCTTGTGAAGCAGCGTTTCAAGAGTTAAAGAAGAGGTTTACTACCGCTCCGGTGTTGACTTTGCCTGAAGATGGAGTAGACTTTGATGTCTATTGTGATGCTTCTAAGTTGGGATTAGGTTGTGTTCTTATGCAAAACAGGAAGGTGGTGGCTTATGCTTCTAGGCAATTGAGAGTTCATGAAGTGAACTATCCTACTCATGATTTAGAATTGGCCGCTGTTGTTCATGCTTTGAAAGTGTGGAGACATTATTTAATTGGAGTTCATTGTCGTATCTTCACCGATCACAAGAGTTTGAAGCACATATTTACTCAAAAAGAGTTGAATATGAGGCAAAGAAGATGGTTAGAATTGGTGAACGATTATGATTTTGAGTTATTATATCATGAAGGGAAGGCGAATGTTGTTGCCGATGCTCTTAGTAGGAAAGCTTCTCATGCTTTGAATGCTTTGCATGTATTACCTGTTGATCTTTGTGCTGAGTTTCGAAGATTGAGTTTGGAGTTTGTAGAGCGTGGATTTGTTCATGTTGGTGCTATGATTGCCGCGCCTGTGTTTCTCCGTGAAATCCGTGAAAGCCAAGTTGATGATCTTACCTACAAGTCTATCCAAGCCAAGATTCTTGAAGGTAAAGGTAAAGATTTCAAGTTTGATAATGAAGGTGTTCTTCGTTTCAATGGTCGTTTATTTGTTCCTAATGCTCTTGATTTGAGGAAGCGAGTTCTTGATGAAGCTCATCTTTCCCCTTATTCTATCACCCCCGGGTGGTGATAAGATGTACAGGATTGAAGCTAAAATTGGGGTGGCGAACTTGAAGGGTGATTTGTTTCTTATGTTGGAAGAGTTTGACTTGCCAAAACAAGGAAAATTGAACACAAGAGACCCGGTGGATTGCTACAACGTGGGATATTCGCTATGGAAGGTGGAACTCTATTTTATGGATTTTGTTATGGCTTTGCCGAAGCCCGTTGGACGGTAAAGATGCCGTTTGGGTGGTGTTGATCGATTGACCAAGGGTGCTAGATTTATTCCGATCAAAGAAACTTGGAATTTGGATCGTGTAGCAAAAGCCTACGTGGATGAAATTGTAAGATACCATGGTGTTCCTTTGGAGATTATATCCGACCGAGATCCGAGATTCTGTTCGAGATTTTGGAAAGCTTTGCAAGAGGCCATGGGTAGTAAGTTGCTGATGAGTACTGCTTTTCATGCCGCTACAGATGGTCAGACTGAGAGGACTATTCAGACTTTAGAAGATTTGCTTAGGGCTTGTGCTCTTGACTTTCAGTCTAGTTGGGAAAAGAGTTTCCCATTGGTGGAGTTTTCTTACAACAATAGCTATCATGCATCGATTAAGATGGCTCCATATGAAGCTCTTTATGGAAGGAAATGTCGGAGTCCTATATGTTGGAATCAATCGAGTGACAATCGTGATTTAGGCCCCGATGTTCTTGTTGAGACCATTGATAATGTGAAGGTCATTCGTGATAGAATGAAAGCCGCTCAAGACCGTCAAAAGTCTTATGCCGATATCCGAAGAAGGCCGTTAGAATTTGAGGTGGGAGATAAAGTATTCTTGAAGGTGTCTCCTATGAAGGGTGTTAAAAGGTTTGGTGTTAAGGGTAAATTGAGCCCGAAATACATTGGACCCGTTGATATTGTGGAAAGGATTGGTGCAGTTGCTTATAAGTTGGAATTGCCGCCGAATTTGGCTAAGGTTCATGATGTTTTTCATGTTTCTCAATTGAGAAAGTATGTTAGTGATCCAAGCCATGTATTTCAAAAGGAATTGCCCGAGCTTGAACCGAATCTATCCTTGGAAGAGAAGCCGATCCGTATCCTAGATCGTAAGGATAGGAAGTTGAGAAATAAAGTAGTTCCGTTGGTGAAAATCTTGTGGAGAAGTGCTAATGTCGAAGAAGAGACTTGGGAAACCGAAGCTTCTATGCGTAGTAAATATCCGAGTCTTTTCGAGTAAGGTAAATTTTTATTTTTCCTCAAGTTTCGAGGACGAAACTTTTTAAAAAAGGTGGGGTGATTGTAACACCCGGAAATGTACCCTATTTTTCTAGTAGAAATATTTTACGAAATATTTTCAGTAATTTTAAGTTTTAAATTATAATTTTAAGTTCCGAGTCGAATTTAGAATTTCCGAGTTCGTATTTGGAAATTCTGCGAGATTTCATGAAAAAGCCGTTTTAAGTCTAGTTTGACTTTTCTGGACTTTGGAAATCGTCTTTGACTTTTCCTACACAACTCACACTACTCCTTCCTTAACCTAATTCTTCATTAAACACAAATCAAACACACAACCCCCTTTCTTCTCCATTAAGAAAGCTCATCTTTTTCCCTCTTTGATTTCAAGCTTAGAATTGGCGTAGTTTCTTCGTTACTCGATAGAATTTACGTAAGTTTATCTTATTCTTCCTCCCGTACCTTTCTCTATCCGTATTGATAATAAAATTATCGTCTTTCTCGCTTTTTAAGCATTCCGTCTTTCTCAAGATGAACTTTATTCATCTTTTTGCGATCTAATTGTAGGTGGCGACCTCCAAGATCCCGACAAAGACTATTACCTTATAGAAGAGGAGCTTGACGATCATTAGAGACGCATAGAAGGTAACGGTGAAGGGTTACTCGGTATTACTTACGTGTTTTACATGTTTATATGCTAGAAAATCGTATTAGAATACGATTAGGAAGATTAGAAACCATGCCATGATTAATGAATGATGTTATATGATGAATATTGTTGATATATATTGATTGTTGATGATTATTGGAAGTATAATTGAGTTTTGAAATGAATTGGTTAAGCTTTGGAAGCTCTCGGGTGAAGAAGTGCTCCCAGCCGGTCGACCGGCCGCCGGTCTGACCACCGGCTGGGAACACATCAGTAACTCCTTTGGAAAGTTGGGTTTTTGCATGATATGGTGCTCCAGGCCGGCCCACCGGCCGCCGGTCCATCCACCGGCCTGGAACACATCAGTAAGGCAAGTTTTGATTTTGGTGTAGTGCTCTGTGCCGGTCGACCGGCCGCCGGTCGACTGACCGGCCCAGACCCCTGTTCTCTGTTTTTGGGATTTTGCCTGTGTTCTGAGCCGGCCCACCGGCCGCCGGTCTCCAGCCCGGCCTGGAACACGGCTGTATATTTTTCCTCCAACTTTTAAAACTCGTAATTTATAATAGTTCGCATGATCCGTTTACCGTATAATTTTACGTAATGTCTTATAATATTCATGTTTTGGATATATGATATCTCTTTCGCATGTATCACATGTTTTGTGACGGTTTTCGATATGTTCACACTTTGAGTCGGTTTTTACAAATGAGTCGGTTTGAGCACTATTTTGTCTTGTGCTTTGTATT
>JAIUZE010068050.1:0-20313 GCA_022085475.1 Heliosperma pusillum | reverse complement strand
GAACTATATACTCGTTAAAGATAGTACGGGCCTATCAATGTCATGGTCCAAGATACTCATTTAGAATTAGAATGGTCAAGACGCCATATACTCATAAGTCTCTATGGGTACTTAGTCAACACGACACCAACCATATAATTAAACAGTCACGGGAAAAACATCCTATCATGTGACTAATTGCATATAAATAATAATCAAATATCATATCGCCTCATATCTACTAAGGCTAATTCATTAATTAATACAACCTTACTTGAAGACAAATCCCCGACCCGAGTCCCGCGACGGGTCATCAGTCAAAACGGGGCTGACTAGATCTTAGTTTGACCAAACCCGTTTGGTCAAACCGGCTAGAAACAGAGTCTTTACCACATAGACTTGAACATAAAAATCATCATATTCTTTACATGTTATTTTATTAAACTTCTAACATGTGAATTATTAAATCTTACCAAAACCCGTTTGACTTAAAGGATATCAAATTACACTACGATCTCGTCTTATAATTTCTAACATGTGAGAAATAATAATTTTATGAAAAATACTTTTAATTAAATAATTTACTTATTAAAAATTTCCCACTTGTTAAATATTACAAAATACGATAAAATGACGATAACTCAAAAACCGTCACAAGTCCCAAAGTGGGACCCACGGGCTGACTTTTGGGCCGAACCCAACATGGGCCTGAATGGCCCACGGGCCTAATTGGGCTGTTTTGGCAGATTTTACACTTTTTACAAAAACCGTTTCTTAATTATTTCCCGCATGCTTAACATAATTAAAACCCGTCAAAACAACCACATAACAATCAAACATCGACACAACCCAAAGACCAAAACCCGGACCCACCCTTGACCAACCCAGACCGGCCTGGACCGGGCCTGAACCGGCCTGAACCGGCCTGGTTTGGGTTTGGTTTTCAGCCCTCCTCCACGGTTCAACCACATCAAACACCAAATTAATTTCTAACATGTTTTAATCATCAAACAACCATTTTAACAATCATTCATACAAAAATCATGATTATAACAAATCATAAAAAAATGTCAAGAACACTAAACTTGTCATAAATTCATACAACATGATAAAAACAACTACTTATCATATTACTACTAAAAATCCATAAACCATAATAACATGAACCAAAAACAAAGATGAACCAAAAACTAAAGAAAACAAAAGCTAAAGGCTATGTGACATTATTTCGTCGAGTAAATCGGAATTGTTACCTTAGCTAGCAAAACCAATTAGCACCAAAATAATAAGAAGCATAAACCAAGAAACCCGTCTACTAATCTTCACCCAAAATATACGAGTCTCCAAACTCGTCTTCAAAATCTTCCCCTATAAGAAAAGACAAGAAAACATTATTAGAACTTAAAATATGAATTTCCATAATTAAAGTGTTGAAAACGATTTTGTCGGAATTGAAATAAAATCGTACGTGAAGATGGGGAGCGAAGAGGAGATCCTAGAAATATAAGTTAGGACGGATTTAATTAAGAAATGAAGGTTTTGCTCAAGAACGACGAAGAACGGATGAAGAACGCGAAGAACGCTCAAGAACGATTAAAGAAAGTGATATTTAGATCTTAATTTGATTTGTTGTAAAATGAAAAGTTGTTAGTGAGTAAAGAGTGGTGTTTGGACCGTGTACATATAGGGAAAAATGGATGTCGGGTTTTGAAATTGTTATTACGTAATTGACTCAGGTTTAATAATTATTTTTCGGTAATCGATTAAATATAATTCGATATTAAGTTAATTACACTAAATATCTAGATATTATGATATTGTAATCAAAAGTAATGAAAATATCAAGCCTAAGAGAGGACCAAGAGTGCCGTGTGGTTTTGTGCTAGACGGGTCTGTTTTGTAAACGATTTGCGTAATTTTCGTTGACGGATCGATAAAGTTAATAAATATCTAGATATTATGATTAGTTTAATCAAAACAATTAAAATATCTAATTGTGAGTGGAAAACGATGACATGGGCGTGTGACTCATGCCAAAGTCGAGTTTCGATTTTGTTTCGGGATTTGCGATGACTCGGAAATAGTTAAATGACGTTTGGTTAAAACCGTAAAAGTTATTCTTTAAATTCCGAATAAATTCAAAATAATTATATTAAATTATGATAAATCTTAATAAATCTAAATAAAAATAAATTAAAAATCTTATTTTTTTAAATAAAATTTCGGTCTTCAAACTTACCAAGCGAGTCGGGAAAAGTCAACGAAAGTCAACATCGACTTAAAAGTCGAGAAAAGTCAAAGAAGACTTAAAAGTTTAAGAAAAGTTTATGACGACTTAAAAGTCAAGAAAAGTCAATGACGACTTTAAAAAGTCAAGAGAAAAGTCAAAGACGACTTAAAAGTCAAGAAAAGTCAAAGATGACTAAAAACGGTCTTTTCATGAAATCTCTCAGAAATTCCAAATACGAACGCGGAATTTCAAAATACGACTCGAAACAATAATTTCTATTTTAAAAACTTAAGTTCTACTGAAAAGTGTTAGTAAATATTTTTACTAGAAAAATTGGGTACTTTTCGGGTTGTTACAGCCATGGATATAGGCCTCGTCCCCAGCTGCAACTCAATGCCGATGTCGACATCCCTCTTGGGAGGCAACCCAAGAATCTCATCTCAAAACACATCGGCATACTCTTAAACAATAGGAATATCGCACGACACAAGCTCTTCCCCCCTTGTGTCACGAACTGGACACGACACCAAAGGATGCATGTGGATGAGGGAATTCGATCCATGCAATGCCTTTTATTTCATAAAAAACATTTTTATTTTTAGCTTTTGAAAAGAGTCGCCACTAAATTTTTACATGGATTTAGAAACCAAATTTTAGAGATTTGAGTTCGTGTGAGATTATGTGTTAGGAGATTAATTAGTTTTATTAAAAACACCCAACCCCGTACGTTACAATAATGGTGTCTACTAAATAAAAGAATAGCTATTTAGAGACGTGTCATATGCGAATGTAACCATGCGATTTAAACCCTAAATGTGAATTCATTCTATATCGATTTAATGCATTTAACTTTGTCAAAGTTATTTTAGCATGCGAATTGTTCAGTAAAACTAACTAGTATAAACAAACAAGGAGAAAAGGCAAAGAGATTTTCTTACTCTTAGCACAAGATAAAATAACAAACATTAGCGGTTAGTTTGCAAGATACGAGACATGACCAAGATTAAAATACGACAAGACTCACTCTATAAACAAATAAACTAAAAGCGGAAAAAAAGACGCTACTAACTGAGGTTACTCGATCGAGTATTAGTCAAACTTGATCGAGTAATACTGTCTCGATCGAGACAATTTTGTCACCGTCCGGAAAGATTGTTTCGATCAAGACAATGCACGACTCGATAGAGTGACCCTAGGACTTGACTGATTTTGCTACGACATGTGACGAGTACAAATACAAATGAACTACGATTCGATATTAACCGTGATTCTAATAAGAAAGTAAGCTTGGCATAACGAACATCATACGAATATAACATACGATTTAAACTAAATTGATTTTACAAGCTAATTAATTTTGTTAATGTTAGGCAACGATAAACATAATGACAAGTTAATAACATAAAACAATGAATTGACAATAAGAATGGGGTGATTATTCACCGCCCATCCTCATCCAGCTGGTATTGGCGTAAAGTGTGTCAGGTTAGAGATAGTCTTGCAGAAACTTACCATTAGCGTATGTGGAGTACTCAACCACATCAGGAATATAAGATTGCAAAGGGATATGAATGGTTGCGCAACAAAAATGAAAAGGTGAACTGGAATGGACTCACATGGAACAAGTGGTCCATACCAAAACACACTTATCTATCACGGATCTATCATTATATCAACATGAATACCAAAGACAAATTGTACAATCTAGGTATTAGCAATGATAATACTTGCTGCATCTGTGGTGCAAACACAAAAACAGTGCATCATCTCTTTTTCAAATGTCAATACAGCTCAATAGCCATTGAGGCGGTCAGTAAATGGATGGGTCCAAGCTTACTAGACCAAAACATGATTCAATGGAGACTATGTGCAAGAGGTATAAACCTAATCAAAGGAATGACTAATACCATTATTAATGCTTGCATGTACCATATATGGTGACAAAGAAATATTAGCAGGATAGATTTGAGACTGGAGCCTCCTACTATTGTAGCCAAAAGCATCATAGAGGAGATCAGACTGAGGTTTCGCATCACTGCAAAGCATCCCTTAAAGAGAGAGATAATATCTTCCTCAAAAGGTTGATGGATCGAGGAAGATGATTTTATGGGAGATGATTGAGCGGAGTAGATGAGAATGGAGGATGAAGCGTTTCGAGATGAGGATTTTGAGGGGATAGGGTTTGTATGTTGGTGACAACACATGGTTTTTGGTGTCATTTGGTTTTTTTGTCCCTAATCTCTAATATATTATAGAAGTTGGGCCAATTTTATTTGGGCAGATTGTTTCGTATGGATCAGTCAAGTCTTATTAGCATTGTAATCGATACGATTGTTACAGATTATAATGATATACTTACATTTTACCAAAAACAAATAAGCGAATGAAAAGCGATAATAAAAAAAAAGACGAGAATTGAAAGGAAAGGGAGGAATTAATGCACCCTCAACATACATATATTGTTGAAAAAGTCTTATGTCGTAATCGATAATAGAATGTGTCACGAGGGGCCATCGTCGACGAAATCAATTTCAGAAATCTCGTTTTTCCCGAGTAATGAGCAGCGATTTTCAAACACTTGTAGATTCTTCGTTTCTTAATGAAAATTTGATTTGAAAGATATTTTTGGAAAGAAGACATGGATTAGTTATCAAAACGGGTATCGGTGAATTTCATTTGATGTCAAAAATAGTTGAACAGTGGATTGAAAGTGGCTGATGTGTATGCGAAACAAAGCAACTCCTGCTCTGTTTTTCTGCATCGGTTTAGGGTTCGATTTAGGAGCACTCTTGTATGAACCTCCCCCCACCAAAGCGAGCTCTCCCGCCAAATAAAGTTACCACCGGAAAAGGTCCGTCCTTGCGAGAACCCACCTCTCTTAAAGCTTGATTGCCCACCTCATTCACTCTTCGCCTTCCACTTCTCACCTCTTGACTCCTCAAGGTCTTTGATCATGGCAACCATTCTCTCGGCATTTTCCGCCCCAGCATACACCTCCTTCACATCCGTCAAGGTTCCAACGGTCATTTTCTTCATAATATCAAGACTTGGCCCCTTCTCAAATTGAATCGCCATGTCCACGGTGTCCACGGTACGCCGTAGATACAATGGGCCCTACCATAGCATGTCACTCCCAGGCGCAGTTCATCACCACGTGCATTGTCTTCTCCATAGCAGGAACCATGAGAAGAGACCCACATACTCAGCGGAGCCGGTTTCCCGCACCCGCTCCATATAAATAACATCTCCCAGACATCAAATATATAACAACACAATCAATCACCCAAACTCCAACAAATATGTCACAATCATATAATAATCCACATCAATCAATCACATACACATAAATCGAGTAGGATTAACCTACCTTTTACCAATCAATCTTAACAAGTAATCACAATAAGTAAGGGTAGAAGGCATCCTCTACAAAGTCGTCACCTACAATATCATAATAATAACAAATACTACTAGTTACTACCAAGTCCTTAGATATAAGACTAATTACCACTAACTATAATTATTTCCCCCAATTCTAACATTATCAAGGTCAATAATCATAATCTAGGTCTCGATATCTCAAATCTCATACTAAACAATAAACTACAATTTATATAACCCTTACAGTGACAATATATTTCATCACCAATGAAAATAACACTTTTTGTTTTATTTCTTATTTTGATACAAAAGAGTGATAAAATTATGTCCATTCATTAAACACTCATTCCAACTACTTCTATCTCAATTTGTACATTTACTTACTTACATAATGAACAACTAATGTGGTGTAGAAAACATTTATTTTTCTAAATAGAGAAACTACATATTAATAATCAATATATTGATTAAGATTTTTTCTGTTAAACACTACTTTTACAAAAAAAAAAAACAAATGGCCTTTTAACCTTAGAGTAACCCACTAACCCCTCTACTTTATGTCCTCATTCCTAACTTTTCGCTACTTATAAAGTAATCTGCCACTCATTATGTGAGAAATTATTTTAAAAGTTTAGTTTTATATTTCTCAAATCTCATACTAAACTTATATGATCTTAACCTTTCTCAAATGAACTTATAGAATATGAACTTTTCTATAGTAAAGTTAAAGGAGCTGAATATTTCTGAACTTAGCTTAATTAATTTAAATTTAGTTTTTTATCATTATCTTTACTTTTTAAAGATATTAGTGGCAAAAAAAATATATTGTGTAGAGCATATACTCCCTCTAGCTATTATTTTCTTCTCATTTCTCTAATATATGTGAGGATATTTGAATGAAATGAGAAGAAACCAGTTGCATATAGGTAGTACAAAATAAGATAATAAAATTTTCTCATTATGTACATTATATTGTTCACGTATTACATCTTTTTATTTAATCATCCATTTTCATTTTATCATTTATCTCATCTCTTTCTTCTTCATCTCCATTTTCCTTGCCAAATATTTATTCTAATAAATATAGTTCTACATCTTACCCAACGATTAATATTATATACAAATTCTAGGATGATTAATATGGGTCTTCATTTTCATAACTATAAACTTATCATCAATCTAACTTGAAGACATAAATTAATTTATGGTATATAACTTAATTATGGATGGTAGCAACTAATTATCTATCAATAAAACACGTGAGACGGACTCATAATGTGAGACAGTCTTAACATATAAAAAGACAACGCATATATTTATATTAAATAAATAATTTATTTCATATATAAAAGCGGTTCATCTTATTTTATGTATCATGTTAATTTTAATTAATAAGTTAACCTTTCTAATTTTAATTAATAAGTTAACCTTTCTAACATAAATAATTTAATAGAATAAGTTAAGCAAAAGTGTCTTAACTTTTCTGGAGTGAACTTAATTTTGCTGAATTTTTTAGAATTAAATTCATAGAATCTGATCTTTTTTAAACATATAAATACAAAAACTGATTGAACAGAAATTAATTTTCCTAAACTTTTCTAAATCGAATTTATAAATTGTAAACTAAATTTAAAAATGATAACTTTAACTCTAATAGCATAGGACCTTGTACAGAATGTGGTAATTTTTTCCTTAAACTCCATATCCCTTTCCTATAAAAAAGAAACTCTTTTTAAAAGTTTTCATTGGGTCCTTAATTTTAGGGGAAAATTGCCTTTATGATTAGACCTGGGTTTTAGGTGATTTAATTTCTTTACACAAAAACTCACCCAATTCCATTTCAACATTTCTATAATCAACTATACAAATGTAAAAAACCATACAAACTAACATGATAAAAAAAATCGTAGTTCATTTTCGCAGTACGTTTTTTACTCTTTTTAGTACTTTTTACACCATATTTTCCATTAGTTACCCTTTCACAAAAAAAACATACCATCCTCTCTACCTTCTCTCTACCCATTACCCTTCTCAAATTCCATTAAAAAAATTGAAAAGTATGGATGAATATTCAATTAACGAACAAGTATTTTATACGTTAATCTATATTAATAAAATTCGCAAGTTCTTATATTTTAATTTCTGGTATTGTATTGCTTTTTTTTAATTAGGGTTTCATGTAACGGAGTTTTAATTAGGGTTTTTTATATTTAAATTTCTTCATTGTTGTCATAGTAGTTGTCGGCGTAGGGTTGTCGGCTTAGGGTTGCCTGCGAAGGGTAGGCATGGGGAAGCATAGGCGCCGGCAGTGGCGTCGCAGGCGTCGAAGGGTAGGCATGGGGAAGCATAGGCGCCGGCGGTGGCATCGCAGGCGTCGAAGGGTAGGCATGGGGAAGCATAGGCGCCGGCGGTGGCGTCGCAGGCGTCGAAGGGTAGGCATGGGGAAGCAGTGGCGGCACGCGGCGACCGTCGGGGAAGCAGTGGTGGCGCTCGGCGACCGTCGTTGGGAAGGGCAGGCAGTCGGTCGTCGTTGGGCTTGACAGGCGGCCGGAGTAGTTGGCGGGTTGACATGCGGGTACAATGTACTGTATTAGGAAACTTTAGTATAATGTACTATATTCAATTTTATTTGTTTAGTATAATGTACTGTATTCAATTTCATTTGTTTAGTACAATGTACTGTATTCAAATTCATTCGTTTAGTACAAGATTGATTATTTTTGTCGTTATATTGTATTCCAATTTGTTTATTTTTCTCTATATTTTAATTCATTCGTTTAGTACAAGATTGATTAATTTTGTCGTTATATAGTATTCCAATTTGTTTATTTGTTTAGTATAATGTATTGTATTCAAATTCATTCGTTTAGTACAAGATTGATTATTTTTGTCGTTATATTGTATTCCAATTTGTTTATTTTTCTATATATTTTAATTCATTCGTTTAGTACAAGATTGATTAATTTTGTCGTTATATAGTATTCCAATTTGTTTATTTTTCTCTATATTTTAATTCATTCGTTTAGTACAAGATTGATTAATTTTGTCGTTATATAGTATTCCAATTTGTTTATTTTTCTCTATATTTTAATTCTTTTGTTTAGTACATGGTTAAAACATAATTTTTCTTTTTTCTTGTAGGATGACGTAGAGTTGGAAGAATTTCCTCCAACATATTTTGATAATGATACTGGGCGTTTTTTCAATACTGGTGAAAATTTCATCAATCGAGACGAAATGACTAAAGGAGTTGAAAAGATTGGACGTGAGAACCATATAACCATTATAAACTATACGTTTAATGCAGAGCGTGGACTGCAAATATATGCATGTGATAGAACTGGAATATATCGACCTTCGAAAAGAAAAGCAACTACTCAATCCAACAAATGTACGGGGACGAGAAAAATTAATTGTCCTTTTAGATTACAAGGACTTAGACAACCTAATGGTTCGTGGGAATATTTTGTCCGATGTGGTTTTCATAATCACGAACTTGATGATAATCCTTTCGGTCATGCAAAAGTTGGGAGAGTAAATAAAGCTACGAAGGAAAAAATTTTGAGTTTAAGCAAAAGTCACGTAAGTGTTTTAGATATATTGACTAATGTCGGGGACGATGAATTAACTGCTCGACAAGTTTATAATATTCGCCAGCGAGAGAAAGTTGTATCAAGGGAGAATAGGACTGCATCAGAACAGTTGTCATAATGTGTATTTTCTATATTTAATTTCACATATAAATTGTATAGTTTGACAAAATTGTATTTACTATTGTACATGCTTGTCTTGCTTTGGATTCTCCTCAAACGGGACTACACCCAAGTTGGGAGAAATACAGGGATGCATCATGTGAAAATTGGCGCGAAAAAATTAGTCCACGTTTACTTAGGTGGAAGTATGATCCCAAATCAGCGGCGGATTTGATCGTTTTGGATTAGCCACAACACATTATTCTATGTTATATTTTTCCCATGTAATACATATTTTAATCATTACGTTACGTTTTATTAGATTTGACTTTTTTTTTTCATTTGCATTAGTCTTGTAGATTTTACTTCGTTTTTTTTCTTTTATAGTACGTATTTTAATCATTATGTTATGTTATGATACTTTTCGCGTATTTTAATCATTAGGTTACGTTATGATACTAATGTACTACACAATAATAAATTTTAAAATATTACTAATTGAAGAAAGTCGACTTAATTATGTACTATTAACCTAATGTCTAAAAATACTAATAATACTCAATGTAGTACGTATACTAGTACAATTAAGTAGTATGTAGTACCTATACTAATAATACTCAATGTAGTACAATTAAGTAGTACAATTAAGTAGTACAATGTAGTACAATTATGTAGTACAATTCCTAGTACATCACAACACCACACCAACCACCCTCCGGCCAACTGCTACCCTCCGGCCGGTCAAATTTCGTGGTTGTCGCCTGCCCGACCACCCCCCTCAACCGATGTACCGCCTGCCTCATGTTTGACCACCCCCTTCCGGCAGCACTGTCCCCTGCCCGACAACCACTGTCCGGCCAGACCTTCAAACAGTTGCCCCCCCCCCCCCCCCAACGTCCACCACCCCTTGCCGGCAACCACCATCCGGCGGACCTTCCAAATGTCCACCCCAAAAATAAGATGAAGAATTAAGAGAAAATATTAGAGAGAGATTAGAGAGAAAAATATTAGAGAAAGATTAGAGAGGGAAAATGAGATAGGAAATGAGAGGGGTATAATTGTCAATAGTGTACTAAGATGAGTAAAATGTGTACTGCGAAAATCAGGACCCAAAAAAATATACTCCGTACAAAATAGATTGAAAAACACGCATCAAGCTCTCATAGTTGCAACTAATTAAAATTCTACAAATAATATATGAACATTAAAAATTACAAATTAAAAATTACCTATAAAATGTCAAACAAACAAAAATTACATCAATTTAATTGTAATATTAAAATTATGTTATATTCATTAAATATATTCTACTTTAATCGTCTTTTTAATTGATCAAGAACTTAAAGTTCATTCTATAAAAGCATACTTAACTTAAATAACTTACACTTATATTTTTTGCTTGAAGATCTAATAGCGACCCGTTCATTTTTTTTTCCAGAATGTCTCCCTCAAGCCGGGTTGACTCATCTTAAGCTTAAAACGGGTCAATCTCCTCTCACAAAGAGCAAGTGGGGGAACAAATGCGGTACTGCATTTGCCTCCCACTTAGACACTCACATGCCCCTTTATGAAGCAGAATTGACCCGTTTTAAATAAGAATTCGTCCATTTTTAATAAGGGGGTAAAACTAGCGACTACAGAAACGCAAGTACGCAACTCCCATGAAACAAGATCCAATCGTCCCTTCCCAGAAAAACACCACACAAAAAGTGGGGAAGTCAAAGGTAACAACCACTTGAGAGTTGAGAACACATCCAAACATTTTAGAATGGCAGATATCCCCAATGAAATAATTGTGACCCACATATTCCCCAAACTACCTGCAAAATCTCTGTTAATCTTCAAATGTGTTTGCAAATCATGGCGAAATTACATCTCATCCCAGAAATTCATCTCCCTTCATCTCAACACCAACAATGACCAGCTACTAATCCTCACCACAACCCAACATTCACTCGTTTCACTCCCATTAAACTCCTCAAATGGGCCCACCAACCTCCCTTTACCCACCTCCCATGGCGGCAATCAAAGCGTCGTTTCTTGTTGTGACGGTTTAGTTTGTGTGAATGATAATGGTCGTGGCCTTCCGGTTTGCGTCATAAATCCATCAACTGGGTTTTATAAGGAAGTTCCTTGGTTGAAAATGCCTAAACGAACTTGTACTGTAAACTTGGGGTTCGGGTTTGATCATGTCAATGGCGATTTCAAAGTTGTTAGATTAATTTATCATTATCCAAATCGAGGGTTTTTAGGTGAAATGTGTAGGTTGATTGCTGTTTATAGTTTGAGGGAGAATGTTTGGCGAATTGTTGAATGGGTTGTTCCTTTTGATTGTGTTAGAGATGGTGAAAATGGTGTTCTTTTGAATAAACATCTAATTCATTGGATTGTTTGGTGTTTTGAGCTGAACAAATGTAAAATAAGATGTTTTGATGTTTGTCAAGAAAAATGGGTCGATGATGTTCCTATGCCTCATCATTGTAACAACAGTATTGTTCAGGAAAGTTGCCCGGAAAAGCGAGATGGAGTGCTTGATTTCGGGGTGTTGGATGGGTATTTGTTTATAACGTCGAAAATCAAGCAACAGTCCGATCAACTTAATGTTGGTATTGATGTGTGGATTATGAAAGAGTATGGTGTTATTGATTCATGGATTAGATTGTTACGGATTTCGGATAATACGGTTGCTAGATCATTGAGGATGGCTCCTGTTGTTTACTCGAATGGAAGGAATAAGGTGTTGTTGACGAGGGAATTTAAGAATGATGAGAAACTATGTTGGTATAATTTGAAGGATAAATCAGTTGAAAATGCTGAATTTAATGGAGTTGGAGATTGTTTCTGGGCAAATCTTTGTATAGGAAGCCTTGTTCCCATTCCTGGTGGACATCAATTTGGAGTATCACAACCACTCGACTAAACAAAATTAACATATTTAAGATTTACTACCTGAGATACAGGAGTAAAAGACCAGGGTCCTCAAACTCTCAACTCACAGCCAGACGGCCCAGAACCGGTTAACAGCAGACTAAAGACATCCAATTTTGTCGAGGGGAAGGGTCAAACCACCAGACCCCACCTTGGCCAAATGAAACTACACTCAACTAGCTTCAAATCATCCCTGGACAGCCAAGGCAAATTTGAAGTCAAAGGAGCTCAAATCTGGGCTAGAAAATGCATAAACAAGAAAAGTCAACTTTTCTTTTTGAAGGGGGTCAAGCTGATTTGTGTCTTGCTGAAGACAAGCACTATTCCGCTAAAGCTTAAAACTATCAAGCCGTGGTAATAAAAACAAAATTATTGGTATTTTCTAGGCAACAAGTGGGTAATTTGGTATGTATTTTATTCGTTTTAAGCTTAAGACGGATAGTGCCCGTCTAAAATGAGAATTTGTGTTCAGCAAAAGCTCAAGGCATTGAGGACTAGCAGCATTTAATACCTTAGTTCTCATTTCACCATCCCCTTCTCAAATTCTAGCAAATAAAACACTGTCAGGCCTTAGTTAATCCAATAAGTCTCTCTTAAAACGAATATCCCGTCTTAAGGTTAAAACGGGTTAAATATTTGCAACTTAAGTTGTTTGCTAATATCTAGGTGCTTTATTTTTTGTCTTATCTATAAAAATGGTAGCTATTTGACCCGTGTATAAAGAATAAGACAGATAGTATCCTGAGAATTTGCCTAGTTGATCAGCTTTGCATTATGAATGCAGTGTCTGTTTGTGAAGCTGGAGCTGTTTTTATTCCCAAATTTTATTGAAGACGGGCATCCGTCACAACCCTGAAAACGGATAGTTCATCTCTCACAATAAGTCAATATGCAAGTGGGGAGAGCAAGTCATACCTGGTAACGGGTCAATCGGGTCGGGTTCCGATCGGGCCAGTTCGGATCGGTCAGTTCGGGCCTCTTGTTGATTTTGGGTTAGTTTGGGTCGGGTCGGGTCAGGGCATTTCGGGTTTCGGGTTTGTTGTTGGGTCCGTTTCGGGTCAACCGGTTCGGGTTATTTTGGGTCGGGTCATTTTCGGGTCAAAGAACAAGAGACAAAAGGTCATTTTAAGTTTTTTCGGTTCAATTAAAGTTATGTTTTGTCGGGTCATTTTCGGGTTGAGTGGTTTTGGATCGGGTTATTTTTTTATCGGGTCAGTTACGGGTCAAGAAAGGTCGGGTCGGGTCAAATCGGGTTTCGGGTCATATTCGGGTGTTGTAGTTCGGGTCACGGGTCGGGACATTCGAGTCGAGCCAATCGGGTCAAGTTGCTTTTGCCATGTCTAGGCAAGTGGAGGGCAAATTGTGACACCCTCAAATTTGCGGAAAGAAAAAAAATAATTTAAATACATAACCAAGGGTGTCATAAATAAAAAGGGTCATTACAATACGGAATAATATTCTACAAAAGAAATATACAAGACGGGAGACATATCTCCCGTATAAATACGGAAATGAAAGAGTGTATAATCATATACAATCTAAGAACCGAATATAGGTCCAAGGTAATACTTCGCTCGCTAGCTCGTCAATGTACCCAATGTATGCATTCACCACCTGTTCGACCGCATTAAATATAAACACGGAAGCCACAGTCAGTGGGGAGTAACTCCGAGTCCTCCCCAGCCACGAAATGTCGAGTTTAATGAAACATGAATAACATAAAAGACAATGTATATGGAAAATACAAAACTTAAACAATTTAGGGATATGCTTCATGTTATGAAACAGATAACTAACAATAACCTAGCATGTGTAAGCTATCATGTGAAAACGATTAATAAATATAATCGAGGTAGGGAAGCTGGTATGCTAGCTCAAGAGGTTCCTTAAAAGAAACCTTGGCATGATACACCAACCCTAATCAACACGTAATCATGCTTGAATCGGTAACAACCGTTAATCCAAAACTCTATAATCCTAGACGGCTTGCATCTCACCTTCTAAGATTCATAGAATCATCAAACATGAAAGACCAATACGTCTAGAAGCAGGCATAAGTTCTTAGCACCGTCAATAGTCGACTTCTGTAACTCGAGGCTATACCACAAGGTAGGAAAACATCCTAGTCCTAGACTGATCGGACCTAGCGACAACAGCTATTCCATTCCCCGTCCCATGACATAACCGTCTATGAGAAACTCTACTAGGCGACCCCCTAAGCAGAGATGGCTAGTACTTAAGCTGGCTCCCTTCCAAAAGCGGAACTCTTAGGATGCCATGCCCCGGCTTGGTATCAAAAGGCCCAAAACCAGTGACACAAAAGCTATCAAGCAGTGAACATATACTCGTTAAAGTTGGTAAGGCCTATCGAGGTCATGGTCCAAGATACTCATTTAGAATTAGAATGGTCAAGACGCCATATACTCATAATTCTCTATGGGTACTTAGTCAACACGACACCAACCATACAATAAAACAGTCACGGGAAAAACATCCTATCATGTGACTATTGCATATAAATCATAATCAAATATCATATCGCCTCATATCTACTAAGGCTAATTCATTCATTATAATAAAAACCTGTACCTGAAGACAAACAACCGAACCCTAGTCCCGCGGACGGGTCAGTCGTCAACTCGGGCGATTGGTCTTAGTTTGACCAAACGTTTGGCCAACCGAGGGCTAGCAACGAGTCTAGACATCGCGGGCTGAACATATCAATCATCATAAGTCATTACGTTATTTTATCTGAAATTCTAACATGTTGAATATCCAGATTATACCCAAAAACCGCTTGACGTAACTGTCAACTGTAAACTATATCTCGTATTATTTATTTCTAACATGTGAGAAATAATAATTTTATGAAAACCGTTTTAATTAAATATTTTACTTATTAATATTTCCCACTTGCTAAATATTACAAAACACGATAAAAATGACGATAACTCAAAAACCGACACGAGTCCCAAGGTGGGACCCACGGGCTGAAATGGGCCGGACCCATATGGGCCTGATTTGGGCCTCACGGCCTGATTTGGCTAAAATGGCTGTTTTGGCCTTTTCTTTTAACGGTTTTAGTCAAAACCGTTTCTAATTAATTCCCGCATGCTTTAACATAATTAAAACCCGTCAAACAACAATTAAACAATCAAACATCGACACAACCCAAAGACCAAAACCCGGACCCACCAATGACCAACCCAGACCGGCTGGACCGGCCTGGACCGGCCTGACCAGCCTGAACCGGCCGGTTCAGCCACCACCATAACCGGCCACTTCAATGGCCACCACAACAACCACCCCAAATTAATCCTAACATCATTTTAATTAACAACATCCATTTTTAACATCCAATTCAACCATCATGCATACAAAAATCAGGATTATAATTAAATCATACTAACATGTTTAGAACACTAACCTATTAAAAATTCCATACAACATATAAATCATACTACTTAACATGTTACTACTAAAAATCATTAGTAACCATAATATGAACTAAAACCTAAGAAACTAAGGCTATGTGACATTATATCGTCGAGTAACTCGGAATCGTTACCTTCGCTAGCCAAAATCACTTAGCACAAAAATAATAAGAAGTAATAATTAAGAAACCCTCCTACTAGTCTTCACCCAAAATATAAGAGTCTCCAAATTCGTCTTCAAACTCTTCCCCTATAAGAAATAACAAGAAAAACAATTATTAGAACTTAAACTAAATTTCTCATAATTAAAGTGTTGAAAACGATCTTGACGGAATTGAATTTAAAACGTACTAGAAGAGGGAGAGCGAAGAGGAGATCCTAGAAATATAAATTAGGAAGGATTTAATTAAGAAATGAAGGATTTATGGAGGTTTTGCTCAAGAACGATGAAGAACAATTGATGAACGATGAAGAACACGAAGAACGATTAAAGAAAGTGCTATTTTGATCTTTATTTGATTTGTTGAAAAGTGAAAAGGTGTTTGTGAGTAAAGTGGAGTGGAGTTGGACGTGAGTTTATAGACAAATAAAGGTGTTGAGTTTTAAAATTGTTGTTCCGTAATTGACTCGCGTTTAATAATTATTTTACGTAAACGATTTAATATAATTTACGATAAAGTTAATATCAAGATATTATGATATTAAAATGAAAAATAATGAAAATATCAAGGCTTAAGAGTGGGTAAGGGAGCCGTGTGATGTTGAGCTTGTCGGGTCCGATTTCGAGCGTGTTGCGTAGTTTTCGTTAACTGATCGATAAAGTAAAATAATATCTAGATATTATGATATATTAATCAAAAGAAATAAAAATATCAAAGTCTATTAGAGGAGAGGGTGAGCCGTGTGGGTAAGGTGATCATCGGGTCTGTTTTTGCTCGATTTGCGTAATTTCCGTTGACGGATCGATAAAGTAATTAAATGTCTAGATATTTTGATTATTTTAATCAAAATAAATAAAATATCTAATGGTGAGTGGAAAGCGATGACACGCGCGGGTGACTCATGCCAAAGTCGAGTTGCGATTTTGTTGCGCGCATTACGATGCGTCGGGAATAGTTAAATGACGTTCGATTAAAAACCGTAAAAGTTATTCTTTAAATTCCGAATAAATTCAAAATAATTATATTAAATTATGATAAATCCTAATAAATCTAAATAAAAATAAATCAAAAATATAATTTTTTAAATAAAATTTCGGTCTTCAAAATCGCAAGACGAGTCGGGAAAAGTCAACGAAAGTCAAAATCGACTAAAAAGTCGGAAAAAGTCAAAATGGCTTAAAAGTTCAGAAAAGTTTAAGACGACTTAAAATAAATAAAAAGTCAATGACGACTTTAAAAAGTCAAGGAAAAGTCAAAGACGGTTTAAAAGTCAAGAAAAGTCAAAGATGACCAAAAACGGTCTTTTCATGAAATCTCTCAAAAATTCCAAATACGAACGCGGAATTTCAAAATACGACTCGGAACAAAAATTCCTATATTAAAAACTTAAGTTCTACTGAAAAGTATCCATAAGCTATTGCTTAAGCAAATTGGGTACTTTTCGGGTTGTTACAATCACCCCTCCTTTTAAAAAGTTTCGTCCTCGAAACTTAGAAGAAGGAACGTAACATATATGTAGGTCTATTTCAAAACTTGTTAAAAATATATTTGTAACAAAATACGGGGTCTTATCACTGGGCCGGAAGGTTCTCGTCAGCTGTTACGAACACCAACGTCCCAAATCAAAGACTCTAAAAGATACATTTTCGCATCAATAAATGAGAAAACTAGTTATCGAACGTCTCCAATAACGAGTCTCAACACTCCTTGACGGTAAAACACTTGAAATCATAAAACATGTCTAAAGCTTTTAATTCAAAAATTCTATAGTAAAAGTAATAACACTACTATCTATACCTAAAACTTCTAACTAAAGCTTCTAATATCCTATCTATACGAGATGACAATTGATAGAAGGAACGAAATATTCGAAAGAATAAATCGAATAGAAAGAAGAAAGAAAGAAGGAAAGAATAAAGAAAAACGAAGGACGAACCCCAATACTATCTTCCCTCTATGAAAATTCTAATGTCGACAGTAACTTGACAATACTAACTGTACAAGTAAACTAGTCCTCAAGGGAGTGCAATATATCCTCAACATTTCAATCATCGAATTCCTACCAAGATATTTCATAAGCATGCCACATCGAGTAGCAACTCCCAATTATTCCAATTCAATAAAAATCATCTAATGTCCATCGAAACTATTATTGGAAATCACCATCAAAATATTTATAATTAAGGAAACAAAACCGCTAACAACCACAAGGTAAAGGACTTACTATGAAATCCTTTAATCCAATTTATTCCAAAAACTCATTACCTCAACTTATTTACAATGAATCCTCTCATCCTCCAAAGTTGAATCTCGAAACCTCAAAGCGATTAGTCACACATAACTCGATTCACTTCACGTTTGCCAAACATAGGGCAATGTGACCGTAATTAATTTATTTATCTCTTCCAAACTCTCAATACATCGGTTTTCGCTTATGTCCATATTCCTCAAGTTGTGTCATCAAATCCAAATTCCACAAAGTATTAATTCCCGTTAGGGTCCAACCTTTAACGACAACAAATTCTCAAGTAACATTAAAATCACTAAATTTTCTAACCACAACTACAACTATTATTAAGCTTATTTCGATCCTCAAAAGATATTGCAACTTCAAGTTTTCATAGTCTAAAACCACTAGGAGAATTTCATCTCAAGTTTATCCTCAAATCCTTATAATCATCTAAACATGAAACTAGTTTAATAAGATGGTTAAGTACCATATTCGAAACTTCTTATTTACTCCAAAATAGACATATCATAAGCATGGTCTTCAAACCAATACTAACTTCTAATTCCAAAAGACTAAATTACCAATGAGTTAAGAAGTAATAGCCTACTCATTCGACTTTACACCTTCGAATATCATGAACTATTTACACACAAGTCATGACAAGCTTCAAGCATTAAAATCATTAGACATACCTTACCACACTTTCCTCAAGGATACCCACTCTCACCACCATAGGGTGAAATTAGATCTATACTATTTCCTCGAATCACAAGCTCATTCTAACTAACACTCATATTCCACAAAATTCAAAGTTCTTCCGACTAAGTATAATATACCTCAAACAAATGGGTATGACATCCATAAAATGTTACCAGAGGGAGGTAAGGATACCAATAGTAAGATGGAGGAACTATCTAGAGAAATTTCCAAGAGGCAAATAAGTTGGAAGAGAAAGAAGCACCTAGATGGAAGGAAGAGGGCATAATACTATAAGGACGAGAGAATTCAAAGATGAAGAAGGAGTACTCTTCAATTAAGCTTATAAATCTTCAAATCTTCGGTAAAGGATACTCCTTCTAGGTAACACATATTCCACCATAAGGCGTAATATTGCTCCTAGCAATCTGGCTAGCCACCCAAGCATAGCCTCCTTGGCAATTGTCTTCTTTATGAGGAGGGACCTGGTTGGCAGTAACAACGATCTCTTCTACACGAGGTCCAACCGTCTTCATAAGAAACAAAACAAATTAAGTTACTCCTAACAATTAGCATAAACAAATAGACTACAACATAAATCCTAATCTACCCATCCTACCCTTCTATCTCACAAGTTTATTATTTTATTAAGGTCAAGTTATTTATACAAGGGTACACAAACGTGCGTCGGGAGCAAAAATGCTCTGATACCAACTGTGACACCCTCAAATTTGCGGAAAGAAAAAAATAATTAAATACATAACGAAGGGTGTCATAAATAAAAAGGGTCATTACAATACGGGAATAATATTCTACAAAAGAAATATACAAGACGGGAGACATATCTCCAGTATAAATACGGAAATGAAAGAGTGTATAATAATATACAATCTAAGAACCGAATATAGGTCCAAGGTAATACTTCGCTCGCTAGCTCGTCAATGTACCCAATGTATGCATTCACCACCTGTTCGACCGCATTATTAAATATAAACACGGAGGCCACAGTCAGTGGGGAGTAACTCCGAGTTCTCCCAGCCACGAAATGTCGAGTTTAATGAAACATGAATAACATAAAAGCAATGTATATGGAAAATACAAAACTTAAACATATATGATATGCTTTTCATGTTATGAAACAGATAACTAACAAATAACCTAGCATGTGAAAGCTATCATGTGAAAACCGATAATAAACTATGACTCGAGGTAGGGAAGCTGGTATGCTAGCTCAGAGGTTCCTCTCAGAAAAATGGCCGTGATACACTCAAACCCTAATCAACACGTAATCATGTGAATCAGTTAACAATCGGTAATCCAAACTCTATCAATCCTAGCCGGCTTGCATCTCACCTTCTAGAACTCATAGAATCATACAAACATGAAAGACCAATACTTCTACAAACAGGCATAAGTTCTTAGAACCGTCAATAGTCATCTGTAACTCGAGGCTATACAACAAGGTAGGAAAACATCCTAGTCCTAGACTGATCAGACCTAGCGACAACAGCTATTCCGTTCCCCGTCCCATGACATAACCGTCTATGAGAAACTCTACTAGGCGACCCCCTCAGCAGAGATGGCT